>JANAVB010016196.1:2734656-2939656 GCA_029216955.1 Iris pallida | reverse complement strand
CTATTCTAGCTAATTTGACTATTTTGAACACATTGGAAATATCTGTTCCAGCCCCATCATCCTTGTGTTTCCGTGCCACGTCGCCGCCGCTCTGGCCAGCCTCCAGAGCACCGTCTGTCGCTCGAGGTTACGGCCAGATCGATCCCGTGCTCCGTTTACAGGTGGCTCGGACGCCACCTTCCATGGCTGACCACCGATCGGACCCTTGTGAGCATCCAGTTGTGGCCAAAATTGGGCATGCTCCTCCTCGACCAACCGCCGCAAACCCCTATGGTCTTCCGTCTCTGGCCGTCGACCTCGGTAGCCGAACCTCGTGCCACTCCGCCGCTCCACCAGAGCTCCGCCTAAGGCTCCGCTCGAAACGGTGGGAAAAACCCTCCTCGTGAACGCACCTTCCCGCGCCGCTAGAGTCTCTTCCACCGACCACCCGCACCGGCCGGAGTCCTCCCAGCCGCGCGCCACCGCGCGCTGTGCTCCAGCCCCGTACCGCGTCGAGACTCTTGGCGAGCCGCCTTCCATATAAGCTCTCTCTCCTCTCTTTGTCTCTTCCTCTCTTATTATCTAAAGAATGAAACCTCTCTCGTTCCCCATTAATACACTACTCCTCCTCCCTCTTGAGAAGAGAATGGGGATTTTATTAATTTTGTTAATATTGTAATAGTTATTTGTTATTTTAGAGAAACAACAACAGTAGTGGCTTTTTAGGCTTTTGTTTACTTATGTAGGGCTGAACCCATTAGAGCTATTGGCCTGGGCAGGTTAAAAAATGTGATTGTTTAAGAAATGGGTTAGGCTCTATTCTCTATTTACTGGTCCTATGATATTAAGATAAATATTTTAGGCTTTTACAAAAATTGTTTTATATAATTAAGTAGATTTTGAGCGTACATATATAAATCAGGCATTTGGACTTCTATATATATTCCTATTAAGATTTCTAAAAATATATTATAAAACAATATAGTATCTTGATTATTAATGATGAGTTTTGTATAAGTATTACAAAATAGATGTTTATAAAATTTCTAAATATCTAATATCTTTAGTAAAAGAAAAAGGGGGGATTTATTAAATAATAAGTAAGATGATGCTTTGCTTAAATTATATTTGAATATATGTTTTAGGATTATATGTAGTTCCTTTATATATATGTACTAATATTACTTGGGCTTTGATAAGAGGGGAGGGTTTATTGATTTGTGCTTTTATAGTAAGAATTGTATATAAATAATTGGGCTTTGTTATGTGTTTGATTTGGACCAAAACATTACCCTTGGGTTATATATAAAATTTGAGCCTTATATATAGTTTGGTTATACACATATATACGTTTTCAAATATTTTTTCCAAATAAATAAACACATTTTCTAACTAATGCAATTCTTATTTCTAAATCAAATCCATCTTAGATTAGATTGTCCATCATGACTAATCGATCATTTTCTATTTCTTATGAATTTTGAAATCTTTCACATTAACCCTAGCCAATTGGATGGTTCTGGACGCAACAGAATTATCGGTTTCCCCAGCAAAGGACCCATGGCAAGTACATATACTGATTGGTTTCGATTCTTAGTAGCTTTTCTATTTCATGTTTATACATATGCTCACTCTTGCTTATTGATACGTTGTTGCACGGATTAGTATCATGGATCTCTACATACTATATTTTTTTTATTATCATGCTTCCGTATTTTCGTGACTTATTCGAGTCCATGAGTACTATTCGGGCGAAAAAATATCTTAGTAGACGTGTGAACTACCCAAACTATCTTCCGTGTCTTTTGTAGAGAATAGCAACCGCACAATATACATGTGGGGTACCGAATTTACCCCTAGCCGTTTTCACGTCGAACCTGATATTTCAAAACACGTAGATACTTGTCATTTACCAGTCTCTCATTGTCTTCTACATCACTTGCCATGTCATCTTATATACATGCTTCTCCTCTAGTTGATATACCATGTTGTAGAGTACCTACTTACTACCTAGTTTCATTTCACATATGCTATTTTCATGTCTTGTAAATGCTATTATGTTTTCAAATAGCCTGTCGGTCTGTGTGCTTGTTCCATTCCTGGCTGGAAACCAGCAATATTCAGGTTAGCCACGACTATGCTTAGCATTGGAGAGACGGTTGTACTTGCAGGCCAACACCTAGAGACTAGTTAGATAGTTGAGTATTTATTCTGTTGTTCTTTATTAATTGTGAGACATTGTACCTTGTATCAATTGTAAATCTTTGAACATTATAATTTATTTTAACAATGTGAATGAGCCATAAAGATTATTTTTAGCATTTGTTTTTTCATGGTCTCGATAACGTTCTACCGCCGATACTGTGACGTAGGCTGGCTTGGACACGCACTCGTATTCCGAAAAGCGGGTGCGGGTCGTGACAAGTTTTTGTGGTGGCCCATGCAGGTCAATTTTCACGTAAGATTGTGAACTCGCGGTAGTACCTATATTAGTCTTACTACTGCGAGCCTACGACTAGGAAATTCTCATTCACAAATAGGATTATTTTTTTATTTTAGGATAATGACTAGGACTATGACTCCCTTATTCAATTCGACTGGGTAGTTAAGATTACTATATAGGTGCAGATGATTCAGAAAAGACTTATTGAAATCTAAAACTCTGTTAGATAACTTAAGGAATTTTATAGTAGGATACACTATTATAAAAAGGCAGGACCAAAGGCGGGTAGACTATTCGTTTGATAAATAAGGACTTTCTAGGATTCAATTTCCAATTCTAATCATTTGCATAACTTTATTTTCTGTCTCTCTAATCATCATCATCATCTTGTAAGGTCCATATTGCTTATTTATTTCTTATTAGACTATTATAATTTATTCATCTAAAAGTCAATACTCTATTTCCACCCATTTATTTTTGAGCCCAGTATGACCCAGTTACCCATCAAGTACTTCGGAGTCAGCTTTGTTTCATGTTTGTCCCTTGATCCTTGAGTAGGAGAGAAATAAACATTTAAAACTTCACTTCTGTGGTCTTCAGTCGTTTTCCTAATTGATCATTAATTTTCAAAATTGATACCTTACCTTCAAGGACAGATACTTACATTTTTTTTACGACTTGTTTAAATTTATAGAAGTTCCTTTGAAATTCGTAGGTATATAGTTAGAATAATTGTGATGACTTACGATGGCAAGGCAACAGCGCACTGTCGCCATTTATTTGAATTATGGATACTGTGGGTTCACTGCAGCCAGCAGCGTACTGGCGTGGCATGATCCTTAAGTTGAAGTAATTTTGAGTAAGTATAAGTTATCGAATGTTATTAAAATTATGTCCTAGTTGCCCTATTTTGACCTTGAGTTGTATGTTAATATTGGTAGAGCTAATAGAATATTCGATACGATATCATATTTGAGTCCTGAAACCAAGGGTTTACTGCAGCCAGATGTACACTGGCGAGGCATGGATTCTCGGTGAAACGATTTCAAATATGCATACGGTTTTCGAATACCATAGAGGATATATCTTTTATTGGCATATGACTATTACACCCTCATTTTAACTTGATTTCGTATCCTATTTTTCTGTATGTCTTCTCGATAAGCCTTGTAGCCACTCTTTTACCATCCTATTAGTTCCCTTCTAATAACCATTTAGTATATTTTGATTCCATCTCACTAGAATCATAGTCATACCTAGATCTTGACTCTATAATCACGCCTAAACAATTTTCCCCAACTTCTTGATTGTGCCAAAATGATTTGAATTTCGATTGTTCCTAAACGAGTTTGATCACGACTATTTTGACCTTATTCATGCTCGTGCCAACCTTTTAATCATGCTTGGATGACTTACATGATTAGCCTTGATCGTAACTGTATCTTAAATTATATTGTGACTATAAACCTATTTAGATTTTATCTAAGATTTTGATCATTCCTTAGCAATTTTGGTCATGACTAGACCATGTTGACTATAATTTGGTCGTGCCAAACCATTTCAATTTGGATCGTTCTTAAAACATTTTTTGGTCGTCGACTAGAATATTTTGACCAAGGTTGATCGTGCTAAATCACATTTTTTGTCTATTATTTTATTATTATTATTTTGATCTTATCCACGATTACGCGTGACTAATTTGATCATAAATCATATCATTCTCGTGATTATATCATTTGTCATTTTTATTCGTATCGATTGAAATTTTGTTTCTTGATTATATTTCGTAGCCGTGCCTAATAGTAGCCTTTAAAATTTCTAGGATGAATTTATTTCTAAGGTGGGTACATTGCAAGCCCACTTTCCGAGTTTTCAAAAATTTCTATTTAATACTTTCAGTTGTAGTTTTAAATATTTTTCTAATTGGAAATTTTTTAATTATTTTCTTAAATTATATTATAGTGATACTTTGAAAGGAAAGGATTTCCAAATATTTTGTTTAGAATTTATAGTAATATTGTTTAAATATTCGGATGATATAAAATACTAATTTATATTTTATTATAAGTCTAGATTTGAATGTATAAAGGTATTTTAATATTATGTAATCAGTAAAAAAAAATTGAACTATCCTTGAGTAACTATGTTAATCAAGAATAGATTTGATCAATCATAGATGGATTGGTTTGCTTATATTACGAAAATAATTTTGGATTTTCAATCCTTATCAATCTAGGAAACCCCACCTATATAAAGGGGAGGCTCCTTTTATTTTCTCCACAAATCCCTAGTCCACAAAATCTCTAATCATCCAAATCCCAAACCCTAATTCCCAAATCCAACCCTAATCTTTAACTTCGGAAGCTCTAATTCTAGCCCTAATCCTAACCCTAATTTTTTTCTCTTCACCTAGTTGATTAATATTTTCTTATCACAATCGTACCATCTTGTTCACCAAGTCCGCCTATCATAGTAGTCCTTAAATTCGGGGGCAAATTTATTTATAAGGTGGGTAGATTTGTAACCCATTTTCTCGAGATTTTAAGGAATATATTTTTTATTATTTATTTTACTTAAACAATGATTTTTGGAATAGGTGAATGTTTTAATAAAATAATTATTATGATAGAAGGTTTTAGTCATGGTTAAGTTTTGGAGTACAAGATGACAAGAAATTATGGCACGAATAGTGCAATGGCGTGCTTTGACTAGTGTATTGGCCATGGTAGGGAAGGCTGAGCCGTAGGTATGTTCTAACTAGAAAAATCAGTCAAAGTTGTAACTTGACCCCTATAAACGATTTAATCAGTTTTTATTACGATTATGACTTTTAGGAAATCCGGTTGTACCAAAACTAGTCGAACTTGACGCAGGCCAAATCCAAACCTATGTAGACAGATAGTGCGTCCAGAGACACCCATGTGGGTATATATTTATTGTATACATTTATATTTTTTGTATTTTATTTTAGTGGACTAATAAGTATTTTCCTAAATATTTGTTATATATATATAAAAATAATATAAATATTGTTGATAGTAAATGAATGTTCTTTTATGGGAAAAACTTCCCTAAATTCATTGGGCTATCTTTTCTACTTAAACTCGAATAGCAAATTTTAGGATTAATACTATATTAAAGTATATAATTTTATTATTATAGGAAGTTTCTAGATAAATATTATATATAAATTTATTAGTAAAGCTCCTATTAAATATTTGTTGAGGTCATTAGATTAGAATACACACACAAACACACATACACACACACACACACACACACACACATATATATATATATATATATATATATATATATATATATATATATATATATATATATATATATATATAATATATATATTGTGTGGGTATATACAAAAATAATCGTAAGTATATATAATATATCTATATTGGGCTATAATTATTTTTACTTTTGTTTTTAAATATTGTGTGTGTATATAAATGTATATGTACTGATATATATTGATAAAGCAAAAGATGTACTGTTGATAAATGTTGTGTGTATATGTACTAATATATATAAAGGAAAAATAAAAGAAAAGAAAAGGAAATAAACCCCCAGCACATTAACCCCCCTCCCCCCCCACACAAACCTGCACACAGTCGAGTCCCACCTTTGTGTGTATATATATATTCTCGATATATATATATATATATATATATATATATATATATATATATATATATATATATATATATATATATTCAGAAAGAGGGGGGAGGGGATTATCAAAATCTCAACTAAAACCCTAACCTAGCCACGACACCAGACCCTGGGTGACCACCCCCCGACCGCACGCCGTCGCGCGAGCTGTCGGTCGTCGGTCAGGCCACGCGCGATGGCAGAAGCGACAGTAACAACAACAGTAACCGCAATAGCAGCAGCAGCCTCGACGCCGGACTTCGCAGAGAGATTACTAAGCGCATGCTCGATCAAATTTTAATCCATTTCTTCGGGTACGATCCTAACCTATGTTCCTTTAATCCCCTTCAAATAGAATGACACATACCCCAATCGATCGCTCAAAAATTGATGCGTAGATGGCAAAAAACTGTTCAAAAAATAGAACTGTTTTGGGTTCAAAACACTCGATTTGGAAGACCGACTTCTGTCAAATCCTTTACCAATTTCAAAAACCATTTGAAACAATATTGAAGACAACATATACGGCTTGGAAATCCTATCAACGGTTTTAATTATAGTTGAGTAGACAGAAAGATAAATCGATTCAAAAATCAGGAAATACATATGAAAACTATTTTGAAAAATTCAAGAAAATTACCGATACGGCATGAGTCCCGACAAACCGGGCGACGTGGTCGCAACCTATGAGCATCGAAAGATGCGTATGGTTGTTGTCGACATGTGGGATTCGACGAAACTCGATTTCGTTGTGCATACGCGACGAAATTGAGGCGTATCCGTCGAGATATCCCGTATCGACCTCTTTGCAAACTAGCAAATCACTTTGTGCACGTTCGCCATCTTGAGAAAAAACTTGCACCAATAGGACCATATCGTTTTTTGGTCCTCTGAGCCAAGTTTGGTCTACTTCTGAGAAGGTCGACCGAAATGCTATTTTGGCAGGTCCGCGACACGATCCAACGGGCGAATTTGTGCACGGCCCACCGGAATCCAACTTTCGACATACGGTTAGGTTCGTCTCGTCAAACCGGACCCGTAGATATATAGCTTGACGACTTTAGAGACCATAGACTCTGGCACACTTTTTGGTGCAAAGCGAGTACAACGACGGACATCGTTTTGGCCCAAAATTACCGTTTTGCCTGTGTCCAGAATTGGACTTATGGGTAGGCTATTCTAGATAATTTGACTATTCTGAACACGTTGGAAATATCTTTTCAAGTGTCACCATCTTCGTGTTCCCGTGCCACGTCACAGCCACTTTGGCCAACCTCCAGAGCTCCGCTCGCCGCATGAGTTTGCGGCCAGATCTACCCGGTGCTCCATTCCCAGGCGTCCCGGACGCCGCCTTCCTTTGCTGACCACCAATCGGACCGTCGTGAGCGTCCAGCTGCAGCCGGAATCATGCATTCTCCTCCTCGACCAATCGCGGCAAACCCCTCTGGTCTTCCGCCTTTGGCCACCGACCTCGGTAGTTGAACCTCACGCCACTCTGCCGCTCCACCAGAGCTCCACCTAAGGCTCTGCTCGAATCGGTAGGAAAAACCCTCCTCACGAATACGCCTCCCCGTGCCACCAGAGTCTCCTCACTACCAAGATTTCATATATTAGCGACGCCAAGAAACATCGCTAAAATGAAGAAAAATGTCGCTAAAACTTCTCAGCGACATTTTCTGCAACATTTTCACGCTTGTCGCGTTTATAGAAGTCACTGTCAAGTAAAACGTCACAAAACGTCGCTGTTGCGACGTTTTACAGCAACGTTAATCGCTTAATCTGTCGACGTTGACCGACAATACGTCGGTAATTTAGCAACGTATATGTAGTCGATAAACGTTGGCTGATTAAGCGACGTATGTACAGCCGGTAGACGTCGGTAGGTTTAGCGACGTAACTTTAGTCGATAAACGTCGGTAGATTTAGCGACGTAACTATTACCATTACCAATGTTTATCGACTGCATTCTGTAAGTAAATTTCTGCAGATTTTAGCGTCATTTTGCGTTGTCTTACGATGTTTAGTGACTTCTATGTAGTCGCTAATCCGCATCGCTAAATGTCGCTAAAATGTGCAAAAAAAGGAAACAAAATGACATATTCTGCTTTTATAGTATCTTTACAGTCTAATAATGAATATTTAAGATGAATAGACCCGGAGCAACCCTCCGTTGAATTTCTAGGGTTCGCCGACCCCTTTGGTGGAACACTCAACACCGGTAATGGCATATAGAGTTGAAACAAACAATAAAATAGAATATGATAAAAATTAATAGTACATTACACAACCAATATCCAATGACTACACAACCAAGTTTTTATATACACATAAATATCCACTGAGATAGTCTACACAATCAATCAAACGCAGAGATAAGTCTATACAAACCCAATATCATGGGTCAACACACAAACAAACACTCTACAAGCAATAAATAGTCCTAACTAGGACTACTGCGAATTTGGAGCCGGAGGGGCACCGCCGCACCTAAGGGATAAGAACAACTCATACTCATCCCGTGAAATCGATTCCGATGTAGGTGGAGTCGATGACGATGAAGGAGGCAATGACGTAGGTGATGATAAAAGAGCCCCCGGAGGACATATCTGCTCTAATGCTGCTAGTCGCTAGTTTTATGAATGCATAGTAGATAACAGCCTCGTACTGCTATCAACCATCGAATCATGTATCAACATCAGCCTCTCGCCCATGAACAGCTGTGATGCCTGTAGCTCCGTCACGCTGTACTGTGTCGACGCTCTAAGATCAGTGACGCCACGTTCTGTCCTCTCAGTCATATCCCCGGGCTCCGTGATGCTGCGGTCGAACGTATCCAATCGTGTTAGGAGCGTAGCATCGTTCGTATGCTGCTACTCCTGGATCCATCGCAGCATCTCGTCACAGATAGACGCAACCGTCTTCTGGACTCGGACAGACTCCTGTGAGGGCTGTGGACCACGAACACTAGAAGCAGAGGCCCTAGAGGACCGTGTCACAACTAGGGTGCCATAGGATCCCGTGCAGTTGTACGTACCTCTATGGAGGCCACCAGCGATGGTCACCCATAGCTCATCCGTCGACGGAGCTTGAGCGGGCTGCGAGTAAGTATCGGCCTCTCCCGCTGTAGGTGCACTAGCGGCCGCCTGCTCCTGAAGCTTAAGATAGTCGACCTAGAAAGTATGGATACTCTATAATTTCTAATGTCTAATGTACTTATTATTACTAACTACATAAATATTTATTTGCATGCATATTTACTAAGTTATATTAAAATTAAAACGAAGTATTAAAATTAATAAATAGTATTATAATACTTACATTGGTCTGCTCGGCCCTCTCGTTAATAAGCTTCCCGCCCTTCCATGTGTGGCCAGGAAGACGGTCACCATGTTAGCGTCACCACCATTCCTTACCTGTTAAAAATATGTTATTTAGTACTATTTATGAAATTAATCAAACTTACATTAAGATAATATTTTTGAAATAAAAAACATACCAAACGATGAAAATGTTCTGTCATCGGGATTGACCCACCGTACCACTTTGGATGCCTTCTGCCTAGCCGCCTTGGCCTTCTCATACCTTTCCTTGTATCGATGTGCGTCGAACCGAGCCTTCATTGCAGTCCACTGATCAGGGGTGATCCAACCTTGGATCGGCTTTTCACGGCGTTCACGATCCTTCTGGTCATTAATAGCATCATGAATCAGCTTAGCGATGATGGCAGGAAACATCCCCTCGATCAACTCAGCCAGGTGCGGTGGATAGAAATATGTTTGCTAGAAGAAACAATTTAGTCAGTTATATAATATTCATAAATAAGATGATTAATATTAGAACCATTTATGCTTTTACCTTGAACTGCACAAACCAGAAGTTCTTTCTATCCTCCGATGTATCATATTAGTTTATCCAAGGGCTACCATAATTGTACCTCAAAAAATGGCCCAGGCGTCTCTGTACCGACGGAGGACTGTTTACGATTGAAAAATCAAAGACAGGTATTACAGAAATACTGAAATTGATTGCAAACTCGCTTGTACAAAAAAAAGCCTAGAAAGAAATCCTAGGAAACAATCTAAGTATAATTGTTTAGTTTTGATTCTGGGGGATGACGGTAGAGGCTTGGGAAAGTGTTATCAACTCTGCCTTACTCTTTGGACTATCTGACGCAGTCCTTAGCTCTTGAAGAAATTACTTTTCGAAGGTTGCCATACTTTTGCAGGGGTGTGGCACCCTGCTATTTATAGTAGTATGTATGTTGAGCCGAATAGAGGGCCTACGGCCATGTGGCTAATTAGCACGTGAAGACCCGCTCTTTGGCTACCATCTATCGATTTGTTGGGATTTTGTTACAGCAAATCTGGGTAGTTAAGACTTGGTCAGCCTGCCACGTGTCTTATCGCTGGTATCATTTTGAGCCGCATGAGTCTCTCAGTTTTCGACCATATGGGGCCGCGTGAGACTCATGCGGCTAAGTCGCAAACTTCCTTAGCCCACATATAGCTTAAGGATTTAAGCTGCATAGATTCTGTATCTTGGCCGCATAAAGCTCATGCGGCTTGGATCACAGTCACCCTTGGCCGCATGAAGTTCGAAGACTTTGGGGTCGCATATGTTTGATCCGTATAAGGTTCATGCGGCTTAGTTGACACTCCTTCTGGCAGCATGAAAGCGTATGAACCCTACTTTTTGGTGACGTCCCACGTCTTATCTTTTTGTCAAAGTGTCAGAGCTGTCATTTTTGTCAGTTGTGATAGAACTTGTCAGTTTTATCAGACAAACTGATCCTCTTAGTCGCATATCTTTCTTCTGCAGCTGGTTGTCGATGGGTCGCATAAGGCAGTGAATCTGTCATACGGCTTTCTTTTATGCGGACCAGTTTGGCCTAAAGTACGTATACGGTAAATTGTGATCCATATGAACCCCATATTTTCCATGCTTCTACAAGACCCCCTTCAAAGTTTTCCAATAACAAATTTGGAATACTTTGAATAAGAAGCATGGAAATATGTCAAGCCGCAGGGAGTCTTCAAGTTGCAGGGATTTTTTGAGCCGCAGAGAAATCTCAAGCCGCAGGGAAATCTTGAGTCGCAGAGGAACCTCGAGCCGCAGAGAGACCCCATCAGCCTGCCAGCTGTCACTGCTGTATTTAAATTTTTTGATTCGACTTTGGATTTGGGTTCTCTTTTCGAGATAAAGTCGACGGTTACGAGGGATAAAATCCCCAAACGTCGATATTATCTTTAATGATCTCGAGAATCGAAGAGGCGCTCTTCAAGATAAGGCCGACGGTTATTTTGGGATAAAGTCCCCAAACGTCGTCATTATCTTTAATGATCTCGAGAATCGAAGAGGCACTTTTCAGCAACTCTAAAAATAGGGGTCATTCGGAGAGAGATTTTTCTCTTTCACCTTCTTCTCCTTCGACTTCATCATACTTTCTGCTATGGCTCTAATGGCTTCCAAGTCGACTAGTACGGCGGCCAAAGAGAGGGGACTTTCCTCTTCGTTGAGAGCGGCAGACGCTCCATCCATTCATCCCGACGTGCAACCCCCTCTCAAGAGTAAGGACGGTGGAAAGATGACGACTGAAATTTTGAATAGCCACGTCGCATGCACGGGCCTGTCATATACTGCCTCTGTGTTTTAAGCCTGGTCGATGCATACCCTATCTTATTTGGACTGCATGTGTTCTGTATGATAGGGCCGCATGGGCTGGGCTGCATAACCGCTACTCATTCGAACTTTGAACCGCATAAGTGCTTCAAGATTGATCCGTATGAACACTTCATGCCTGAGTCGCATAAGTGCCTCATGATTAAGCCACATGAGCACTTTTATGATCGGGCCGTATGAACACTGTATGACTGGGCCGCATAATTGCCTCATAACGGAGCCGCATGAGTACCTTATGACTGGGTCGCATGAGTATTTCATGACTGAGCCGCATAAATGCCTCAAAATTGAGCCGCATGAACACTTCCTGACTGAGCCGCATAAATGCTTCATGACTGATCTGCATGAGTACTTCATAAAGCTGGCCTCATGACTCTAGGCCACATAACTGGCTAGGCCGCATAACTGGCTAGGCCGCATAACTAAAGAAACAGAGTTCTTTGTCTTCTTTTTGGTGCTAACCCCCATTTTTTCCATGTTTTGTAGGGATCTGGCTAGCAAACTTCTCCGAGACCGATGTCGGCGATAGAGTAAAAATATACCATTCTGACACTTACATCAGACAGCTCAAAACTTCTCATGCTTTGGAAGAGTTTTTCCTGCGCCATTTTGGCATACACATCAAACGACTAAGGACTCTTCATGCTTCGGAAGAGTTTTCCCTAGGTGGTAGGAAGGGCCTTTATACCTCGGAGAGTTGGACGGTGGTCAGGCGTTGTTATGAACGTCCTACCTTTACCGCTCTCCAAGTAGGCAAAACCACCATCAGGGATGATGTTTTGAAGGTATGGTCCTTCGGGGGAGCGGGGCTAAGGCATCCGTAATACGGAGGGGAGGATAGCTTACTATATTTGCCCTCCTTCAGGCAGCTCCTTGGGGATTCAACAATCTTGTTTGCTTCTCAACAGTAAAACATGACTTCTTTTGAGGGCCACAAAACTGGTTGAAGACGAAGTGCTATCAAACTAACCAAACCATGTATTGCCAGATTTTTCTTTTTTTGTTTTCTGCTGTCGATGTAGTCCTATGAATGTAACTAATTTTGAATAAGCAGAGTATGTTCACTCCATTCTTTATTTGTGGCATTTTGTGGTGCTTGTACTAGAGGGCCTAATACAACATTTGTGTTTTGGTAAAGGACATCCTACTGGGGGATTTTTGTGGACCTATTGCCCTTTTGTGTATCTAGAAATGCGAGAAAATAGATTTGAATGATATTTTGTGGACCTACTACTCTTTGGTACACCGATGGTGCAAGTAATAGATTAGGATAACTTTTATGAACTTATTACCCTTGTTGTGTACTGGCAATACGAGTACTGATAATAAGTAGAGAGGAAACCAACATATTTACTCAGAGGTAATGAGGACGTGGTAAATATGTGTTAAAAAAAAGCCTTCCTACTCAGAGGTAATGAAGACATGGTAGGAGTAGGCATAATAGGGGTACACAGAACAACTCAGAGGTGCTAATCAACGTGGAAGTTCTATGCATTGGGTAATTTGTTTGTGATGGATGGAAAAACAACTAAGAGGTAATATGGACGTGGTTCTTTTTCCATTAGGGAATTTTGTGGACCTATTACCCTTTTTGTGCACTGATAGTGCGAGTAATAGATTAGGATAAGTTTTATGGACCTATTACCCTTTTGCGCACTAGTGGTGCGGGTAACAGATTTTAAGGCAAGCTCTGGTAGAGAAAAGCATTTAATGTGGGAGTTCATAGATATGACCAGGAGATGAGATATGAATCCATTCGGAGTAGTCATAGAGTAAGATCAGTGGTACCTGAGGGTACATAACTCAATAATCTGGGAGATTTGAGGTCAGAGTGTAAGTTCAGCGATACCAGAGGGTATATAACTCACAATCTGAGAGATAGTTGGAAGATGTAGTTTAGACATAATATTTCTTGAGAAACATGCCGTTGATGGGCATCATGAGCAAGCCTCCATTTTGTTTTGTGAGACGATACGTGCCGTTGGAGAATACGGTCTCGACGATGAACGGACCCTCCCATTTAGGCTAGAATTTGTCGGGGGTCTTATGAGTCATGACCATTGGTCTGCGAATGGCCAAGACGAGATCGTCGACTTAGAATATTTTCTGTTTGACTTTCTTGTTGAAAGCCCGAGAGATGCATGCTTGGTAGAGCTCTATGCTTTGTGGAGCTTGTAAACGCTTCTCATCTAATGCTTCCAACTCTTGTAGCCGTCGACGGTAGTTATCGTTCGGCGTTAACCGGTAAGTAAGGGCCACTCGAAGTGAGGGGATCTGAGTCTCCAATGGGAGGACTGCCTCGCTCCCATAAACCAAGGAGAACGGTGTATTTCCTGTAGCCGTCCGAATTATGGTGCGATACGCCCATAAGCACTCGCCAAGCTTTTCGTTTCAGTCGCGTTTGTTTGCAGACACGAACTTTTTGAGGAGCTTGATTATGGTTTTGTTGAAAGCTTTAGCCAGACCGTTAGACGATGGGTTATATGCTGTCGAGGCTATGTTCTGAATCCGATTCTTGTTACAAAATTGATAAAAAGCATGGCTTGCGAACTACGGACCATTATCGTTAATAATCCTCCGGGGCTGTCCAAAACGGTAGATGACATGCTATTTTATGAAGCTAATCACGTTCGATGTCTTAACCTCTGCCAGCGGAACAACTTCCGCCCATTTGGAGAAGTAATCGATGATTACAAGTTTGAACCGATGCCCTCTAAACGACGGCGTGGTCATTGGCCCAATGATGTCCATTTCCTATACTTCAAATGGCCAGGAAGCTATTGTCGGGTGCAAGAATTCAGATGGCAGATGTATTAAATCTGTGTGGATCTGGCAAGCCTTGCACTTCCTTGCATAATCAACCGTATCTGCCACCATTTTGGGCCAGTAATAACCCATACGGCGGAGACGATCTTGCAATTTTGGGCCAAGTTTGTGAGCCCCACACGTGCCGTCAAGAGCTTCCCGTAAGGCTTCTTTGGCTTCTGTATTTGACAGGCATCTTAATAGTAGCCTATCGTAGGATCGTCGATATAACATTTTCTTCTCCGTATCATAGAAGAATCTGAGGAAGAGTCTTCTGATCGAAGTTGCTTCCTTCACATTCTCTGCAAAATTCCATAGACTGCAAAGTCGATGAGCGGGCGTCTCCAGTCTTGTATGTCGTTGGTTATCTGGGTGGAGTAACTCGTACCCAGTTGAAGATTGTTTTTGGGATAAACCATCTCATGGTATATTATGTCGACTAGATGATGAGTATCATTTGGAAGTGCCAAGGAAGCAGCGAGACCTGCTAGGGCATCGGCTTCGATGTTTTGGAGCCTAGGAACGTGCTCTATAATGAATCCTTCTAAGGTCATAATGACGACAATTGTTGTTTGATAATAGGGAATCAGGTCCTCATTGCGAACCTCGTATGAACCTCGGATCTGGTTAACAACCAACTATGAGTCATCATATGCTTCCAGGTACTTGATCCCCATTTCTTTTATGAGTTGGAGTTCGATGACTAGAGTGTTATATTCGGCTACGTTGTTTGAACAGGGTTCTGTAAGAGAATATGCCAGATTGACCACCAATCCAGAGAGGAAAATTAATACTACCCCGACTCCAGCGATGATATCAACTTGTGGCCCTATTTTTGAAGCACCGTCAAAGAACATTTGCCAAATGGCGTCATGCGAAGTCATGTTCAAGGCGACGACTTTATCGGGAATTTTTTCATAGATTCTGGCTATTTTTGAGCCTGGATGGGCCGCTAGGAAGTCAGCAAGGGCTTGACCTTTGATAGCCTTCTGTGGAACAAAAACCATGTCGTATGGGGATAATAGTATCGCCCAGGTGGCTAGACGAGAACTGAGTACATCGGGCTTGGTCATGAGAACCCTGAGAGGATTAACTCGTGAAACAACATGGATGGTCTGCCCTATCACATATTGTCGTATTTTCTGAATGGCGAACACTAGGGCAAGGCACTCCTTCTCCACGACGGTGTACCTATGTTTCGGTCCTACCATCATTCGGCTGAGATAGTAAATGGCTTGTTCATGTCCCTCGTCATTATTCTGTGCTAGCAGAGCACCGAGGGAGTGTTTCATCGCCCGTACATAGAGCAGGAAGGGCTTTTCGGCGACCGGGGCTACCAGAACTGGCAGAATCATCAGGTACTCCTCAATGTCATCAAAGGCAAGCTGACATTTCTCGTTCCACATGAAAGTGACACCTTTCCTCATGATTTGAGTGAAGGGTTGACATCGCCCTGAGAGGTTAGATATAAACCTCCTGATATAGGCTAGTCTTTCCTGAAGGCCGTGGAGTTCACAGAGGTTCCTCGGTGGACTCATCTCCAGGATTGCTTTTGTTTTGTTAGGATCTATGCGAATGCCCCGAGATGTAATGAAAAAGCCTAAGAACTTCCCGCTGGACACTCCCAGGAAAGACTTGGTGGGATTCATCTTCAAGTTGTGCGCTTGCATGAGGTCGAACACTGTTCTCAAATCATGTAAGTGATCATTTTTGGAGCGCTTTTGACGGCGATGTCGTCAACGTAACACTCCACCGTCTTGCGCAAATGATCTCTAAAGATGATACTCATAGCCCGTTGATATGTAGCGCCGGTGTTCTTCAGGCCGAAGGGCATGACCGTATAACAATATACGTCGATCGGTGTTCGAAATGACGTGTGCTTCTTGTCATCTGGAGATATTTTGATTTGATTGTATCCTGAAAAGCCATCCATAAAGGACATGCGCTCGAAGACACACGTATTATCGATCATTATGTCGGTGATCAGAAGAGGGAATTCATCCTTAGGGCATGTCGCATTCAGATTGCAGAAATTGATACAAATTCGGATCTTTTCATTCTTTTTGATGATTGGTACTATGTTGGCTACCCATTCTGGGTGCTGCTCTTCACGGATGAAACTGCTAGTTATAATCTTGTTTACTTCCACTTCGATAGAATTCATGATGTCTGGACGAATCCGCCGCTGTTGTTGTTTGACTGGTTTTGCTTCCGGATAAATATTGAGCATATAAAGTGCAATATCGGGGTTTAGCCCTGGCATGTCTTCATAGCTCCAGGCAAAGACGTCGATGTATTCTCTGACAAGTTGTAACAACGACTCCCGCTCGTTGTCTGTCAGACTTTTACTGACGATGATTGGCTTTGGAGAGGATTCATCGCCGAGGTTAACTTGCATAACCTCGTCCTCAGTGGGAGTGTAACGCCCCAGTCCCAAAATAGAAGGACTAGAACGTAATCATGCCAGCCGTATACATACGAAGTATATGGACCCTCGTATATATACATAAGCTGTAAAATACAGTAACCAAGGTACTAAATCTCATCCACAAAGATAAATAATGATATAAAAGCAACTTTGAATTTGTCATGTATACAATCGTTGGGCGGAGACAAATCTACTACCAACTAGTAAGGAAAAGTACATGGAAAATAAAATGAGTTTGGCGGGCGAAGCGAAGACGATCAAAGTGCAATCATCCTCGAAGAGATAGTGACGATCATGGCCACGGCTAGAACACCTACGAAACACAAGAACACACACCTAGCGAGATAACCAGGTCCTCAGAGGGACGTAACAAGATCCAATAAACATGCCATATAAATACTGAATATAAAATATGTCACAATCAAAGAAAGTGACAAGACACAAATAAGGTAAACTAATCGAACTAAAATGAACATGCAATTGAGAAACAATCCTTCGACGCATGAGCCGTGGCTGTAAATGGGATCTGGTATAGTCCCCACTTGGGCACCAGTGACCTAAGCGCATGACGTTCAAAAATGACAGTGGCCAACCTGAGAGGCTCATACCCGTATCTCCAGCGGAGCTTTCGGGCTACAAAGGAAGTACAATCGAAGCCCATACGTCAGGTATTGTTCTCCCCACCCAAAGTACTTATCTAAGTCGCCTCTACGACCATGTTTCTCTACTAACTGCTAAGTCTCATAACATACCTCTATTAGCAGTTAGTCCTAACGCATGCACATGGGGGATCAGCCCACACACAAGAACCTCTACATGCTACTCATCTCACACATCCTCGTGGTACAACTGTGTCAAGGGATATGCAATACACTACAGACGGTAGTCCCTTAATTCTAGGTTCATGTGCAACCAAAGGATAGTAACAAGTAAACTAATAATCACTGAGCATGTAGTAAATCAAGAACTGCAATAACTAGAAATAATGAACAGTGATATGTAATAAAATGCAGACTGAATATAAACAGTATAATGGCAAGGTATCTTGCCTGGTGTTACGCCTGATGTGGTACGATAATCCGACAAGTCATGTCTGTCCAGTGGCCATGTTTGATGTGTAATGGTCCAAGAGTCACGAGGAAATAGAAAAGATGATCAGTCGCAATCAAGATAATTGAGGGAATTTGTGTGAAAAAATACATATAATATTTTATAAAAATATTTATAATACTTTAAAAAATATATTTCATTAGTCTAAAATATTTTAGAATAATACATGCTTGAAAAAAATGAGTTTTAAATTTAGAAACTACCAATTTATTAGTTAAAATAGTTTTTAGAAAAATACTTGAAAAATAAATATTGGCTTTTAGGCAAAGCTCTAAGTTGTCAAATTAGAAAAACTATATCTCATTAGTTAAAATATTCAGATAAAATATTTGGAAAAATACTAGGAATAATCATTTTTCGGGAAAATAAATTTTAAATAGAAATTACTACGGCAATATTTTTAGGTTAGGAAGCCATATTTTAAAATACCAAGACTGTATAATACTGTATTTAAATAGCCATATTAATATTTGATAAAAACATAATTAGTATAACATCCTGTAAAATAGTATAACAATAATATAATAATACTAGTAATTAATATATAGTGGTATCATACATACATATGTCTTACTGTTGATGATAATAATAATAATAATAATAATAATAATAATAATAATAATAATAATAATAACAGTAATCTTATAATAATAATATGAATACTAATAATAATATTAATTTTCTAAAATATCTCTATAACCTATACTGCTCCCTCCATTATATTAACAGAGAGTGAGAGAGAGAAACTGAGAAATCGAGAGAGGAAGGGAGGAAGAGAAGTACGGGATTACCGAGGCGATCGCCGGCGGTCGGCGCACGGGAAGTCGGAGATGCGACGGCGGATGGGCAGGCCCCGACGGTTAGGGGCGGCTCCGGCATCGTGCGCACGACGTAGTGCCGAGCTTGCGGTGGCGGGGGCTTCGGTGGACGCGGAAATCTCCGGGGAGGGCGCGTCGGCGGTCCGGCTCGCGAAGGCGGCGGATGGGTGCTGGGAACAACGGTCGAAGAGGAGAGAGGGGACGGCGGCGCCGCGGTGGTGGGTGACCAGGGCTGTTCGTGGTCGACGCCAGCTGGGGCGCGGCGGTTACTCCGTGCGGATCCGGTGCCGGGATGAGGGTTCTCGCCTAAGAGGCGGCGCAGTCCACGCGTCGGCGACGGATCGAGGTAGGATTTCGCACCGACGGTGGCGTGGAGGTTCGCTAGTGCTGTCCTGGATTGGCGGAGGCAGGCGTGGCTGCGGGAGGCTCTCGATGGTTACTCCAGATCTGCGGAAGGCGGTCGACGACGACCTTGGTCGTCGGGCATGCTTGCTGCGGCTTCGGCTTTGGGTAAGGTTCCCTTCTTCTTCTTTTGGATGCTGGTGATGGTGTGAATTTACGGGTGGGGTTCGCCGGTTGATGGGGTCGCCGACGACGAAGGGGAGGTTGGGGTTCCGTTGTGGTGATGGCTGAGAAGATGGTGGTTGTGATGTCAGTTTGGGGCGGACGTTCGATGGCCGAAATCTGGGGGCTGGCTACATTGAGTTTGGTGTCGGGAATGTCCGACACGGACGGCGTTTGTGTCCTGTGAGGCACAGGGTTGATCGATGTTTGGGGGTGGATGTCCGGGACTGTCGGACACGGAAACAAAACCATATATTTGTACAATTAGAACTGTAGTGGAAACGGAAGATGACACGGACACGATGCACGATGCACAATATGATGGTAGAAATCATGGAAAAGTACCTCTCCTTTTATAGGAGGTGGGAATTCCCAGTTGGATAGGGATTGGGATTTATTTAAATCCCCAATAGATAATTCATCATTTAATTAAATAGATTTAAAGTCAATTCAACCAAATCCAAATCCAATTTAAACCACAACTTTGATTTAAAACTATTTTAAATAAAGATAAGATAACTCAAATTTAAATTGCCATAATAATCAAACATTAAATCAAACTATTTTAAAAATGTCTTTTTATAAATAATATAAAATAATAATAAATTAATTTCAAAAATCAACAATATATACATGAATAAATTTTATGTACCTTGTATGCAAGCAAAATATTTACATAATTCATGGTTTTTCTAAATTACTACTAAATAAAATAGTCTTTCAAAAGTAAAAATAAAGGTTTTGGTAATTATCGTGGTATGCCGTTTTGATAGAAAATACTTGCTCATACCAATAACAAAATATCGGTTTCTATATATATAAACTATAATCAAATATTTTGTATATGAATAAATAAATATTTCAAATTTACGCATTTTGCGCATTCGCACTCGACATACGATACAAAAAATAATTCCATATCAAAATAAATAAATTTTAAAATCATAGTAAACATTTAGGGGGTTTACATCCTACCTAACTTAAAAGAATTTCGTCCTCGAAATTTATGAAAAATTAGGGTAGGTAGGGCGAAGGGGATGGTAAGAGTTTGTTCGAATAGATTTACGAGATCTTCTCGGGACGGGAATGCAAACAAATATTCAACGAGGAGGCGAATCGACATTTCAATGGCAATATGTCCTTTGATCGACTAGAACAGGAAAATTTGATACGATCATGTATATGACAACCAATCAATGACTAGGCTCGATCAACCCTAACACTAACTTTAAAAGGGCAACCTCATAAGCAGGTAATAAACTCCTTAATCCTTTAATATCATCAATATTCGTGTAATCTCTCTTATCATAATCGTTCTTTCCATTAATTTCTTTCGTACCACGTCCCGTTACCAAAAACCAATATGATTATAATTGTATTCTAACTTCCTCTATCTCGTCATAAATTTTCAAATAGTCTCAAATTTGAATTCCATAATCTCCATTATACTAGCTCACCTTATATATATCTTCCCAAGTTAAAATTTTTCTCTAAATTAAAATTCCAAAACCTTCAACCAGTTGGCCCAAGTAAAAGTTAAAATCTTCTTACTACGATTTGTATTTGTTGGTCAATATACAATGCATCCTTAGGTACCAAGATAAAGTCCATCTTCAATGTTTGATAAATTTCGAAAACTAACAATATACTTTCATAACTCAATCACAATTGAAAATTTTCTAAAATATTTATTAGTCTCTCTCTCGAAAATTTGAATTCAACAATCTCATCGTTTTGATGGTAGAAATGAAACTCATCTTAACTTCATATTCATAATCATCTTAGAACTAAAAAAAATGTAAAGGTTTCTTTCTTCAACAATTGGTCATCCTTGAAAGCTAATATCATCATAACACTCTATGCTATCGAAGGCAACGTCAACATTGTCAAAAATTTGCATCCATAAATTTAATATATAAATTTGGTTCTTAAACCACCAACACTTTAGAAGACTCTTCACTCGATATTTGGTTACCTCAAAACAAGCTTTTGAAATTCGAGAAGTCTATTTACTCTTGAGTGTTTCATCAAAACACCGTATATCATCCCTATTTCATATATTTGGATTTATCACACACTTATTTATGTCCCATCTACACCTCGTAATCTTGTAATTATCTTAACCACTATATTATTTATCCATGTTGTGGGGTTCTCCAATCTAACCTATACTAACTCAAGATTGTCATGATCAAATTTCATTTCGCAAAAGGGAATCATACAAGGAACAAGGTTGCATAAACAATGAAGAAATCATTGTGAAATATGAGTACGCAATTTAATTAGGAGGGAGAAAAGTAAGTGTTGCTAATATTGCATGAAGAGTAAAAGGTGTTATGTGTCTAAGTAAATCGAGATAAGACATGAAAATAAATAACAAGGGTTAAGCAGGCAAGATAAACGCAAAGTTAAGCATTTAATAGATCATCATCACATATTAGGTCGAAAAATTTAGTCGAGATGGAGTCCATATCGGTACCATGGTAGGGGTTATGTTTGAGTCTTTATGGCCCGAAGTCGTACCATAAAAATAGAGTACAAGGGGACGTGTTTTAGTGGGACATGATATACCTACATGAATGTGAGCTCGTCTAGGTCTTACATGTAAATTTTGTTGGAAGGAAAAGTCTAGTGTTGTGCTCCAAATATCAAAGTCACGATAGGGAACGCCAAATGATCAAAAATAGAAAGTGGGTTTTCAAGTGGTACTAATTAATGCTCAAGAATAAAATGTTAAAGCACGAAATAAAGATAATTAGGAAATCTCGTCGATCAAGTTAAAGTAAGTTAGAGACGCAGTTTCTAGAGAGAAAATAGTTCTCATAGAAAAGGGTATGGTCAAGGTAATGATTCTAATCATTTCGAAGTTTCAAATAATTAGATGGTCACGAATAAAGATCTAGATTTGAAGGAAGGCCGAGAAAGTCAAAGATATGTTCATCGGTTTGGTCGATGACTAACTTGAGTATATGCAATATCATAATCATAGGTGGCATGACATTCTAATGTAGAATACTTCTATCTCACTAGGGTGACCTTTCTTGCTTCTTGGTTCTCTACCAATATATGGTATAATCTAAAAATCCTCGAAATTTACTCAATAAAATTTCCAAAATATTTCACCAAATTTTCTATTCATCTTAGGCTGTCAAGTTTAATCCAAATTTAAATTTCTACTCAATCTCAAAGTAACCCTTGTATATCGCAAATCGAATAATAAAATTTATTTATTTATTTATTTATTTTTTTCCAAAATCTTAAACTCGATATTTAAATAAGTTTATCAGCCAAAATTCATACTACAAAATGGAACATTTAAATAACTCCCGAATTTAATTCTATATCCTTCAAATGTGTATATCTAACTTCCAATAAGTCACAACTACTCTTCCTTTTTTTTACCAAAATTTAACTATCCATAATCAAGGCTTTTAAAATCAAAATCTAAATAACTTTATAATTCATAGATCATATGACGTAATTTAATTCAAAAATATTTTACCAAAATTTATCCATCATTCTTAAATTTTGGTCAATCGTAAATCATACTTCTACATTTAAAATTTTATGATCCTTTTCCAAATCAATTTATATCCTTCCAAAAGATGTATAGCTATAACTCGATAAATCATAAATGCTCAAAGACCTTCGCAAATCAAATCAATTTGTTTTCTTGATCTAGCTATCCTATCATGTATATCACCTTGTAATATCAAAAATAAAATTCCCAACTATCTTTTGAAAGCGATAATATGCTACTACCCAACTTGGAATTAACTAATCCTTAAAATCATATTTCTAGGAAAATAAATGCCTTTATAACCCAAATAAAATCTTAATGCATATTATTTGTCAATACAATCCATCTAGCCATGTGTTTAACCTATGGGCATATACTAGTGTAGTCATCTTACTAAACACGAAACTAAAGATTTACGGTAGAAGGAGTTAAGCAAGATGCAAATCAAGGAAGTCGAACGAGAGTTTGAAATTTAAAGTCAAGGGAGGATGTCAAGTAGGTGAATGAGATTCTAAACTCTAATCCTATACTGCAGGCCCGTTCGGTACAGTCATGTTACCGAAACGGCAAACTAGACCTGCATGGGCTACCACAAAAACATGTAACGCCCAGTCCCAAAATAGAAGGACTAGAACGTAATTATGCCAGCTGTATACATACGAAGTATATGGACCCTCGTATATATACATAAGCTGTAAAATACAGTAACCAAGGTACTAAATCTCATCCACAAAGATAAATAATGATATAAAAGCAACTTTAAATTTGTCATGTATACAATCGTTGGGCGGAGACAAATCCACTACCAACAAGTAAGGAAAAGTACATGGAAAATAAAATGAGTTTGGCGGGTGAAGCGAAGACGATCAAAGTACAATCATCCTCGAAGAGATAGTGACGATCATGGCCACGGCTAGAACACCTGCGAAACACAAGAACACACACCTGGCGAGATAACCAGGTCCTCAGAGGGACGTAACAAGATACAATAAACATGCCATATAAATACTGAATATAAAATATGCCACAATTAAAGAAAGTGACAAGACACAAATAAGGTAAACTAACCGAACTAAAGTGAACATGCAATTGAGAAACAATCCTTCGACGCATGAGCCCTGGCTGTAAATAGGATCTGGTATAATCCCCACATGGGCACTAGTGACCTAAGCGCATGACGTTCAAAAATGACAGTGGCCAACCTGAGAGGCTCATACCCGTATCTCCAGTAGAGCTTCCGGGTTACAAGGGAAGTGCAATCAAAGTCCATACGTCAGGTATTGTTCTCCCCACCCAATGTACTTATCTAAGTCGCCTCCACGACCATGTTTTTTTACTAACTGCTAAGTCTCATAACATACCACTATTAGCAGTTAGTCCTAACGCATGCACATGGAAGATCAGCCCACACACAAGAACCTCTACATGCTACTCATCTCACACATCCTCATGGTACAACTGTGTCAAGGGATATACAATACACTACAGACGGTAGTCCCTTAATTCTAGGTTCCTGTGCAACCAAAGGATAGTAACGAGTAAACTAATAATCACTGAGCATGTAGTAAATCAAGAACTGCAATAACTAGAAATAATGAACAGTGATATGTAATAAAATGCAGACTGAATATAAATAGTATAATGGTAAGGTATCTTGCCTGGTGTTACGCCTGATGTGGTACGATAATTCGACAAGTCATGTCTGTCCAGTGGCCATGTTTGATGTGTAATGGTCCGAGAGTCACGAGGAAATAGGAAAGATGATCAGTCGCAATCAAGATAATTGAGGGAATTTGTGTGAAGAAATACATATAATATTTTGTAAAAATATTTATAACACTTTAAAAAATATATTTCATTAGTCTAAAATATTTTAGAATAATACATGCTTGAAAAAAATGAGTTTTAAATTTGGAAACTACCATTTTATTAGTTTAAATAATTTTTAGAAAAATACTTGAAAAATAAATATTGGCTTTTATGCAAAGCTCTAAGTTGTCAAATTAGAAAAACTATATCTCATTAGTTAAAATATTTAGATAAAATATTTGGAAAAATACTAGAAAAAAATCATTTTTAGGGAAACTAAAATTTTAAATAGAAATTACTACGGTAATATTTTTAGGTTAGGAAGCCATATTTTAAAATACCAAGACTGTATAATACTGTATTTAAATAGCCATATTAATATTTGATAAAAACATAATTAGTATAACATCCTGTAAAATAGTATAACAATAATATAATAATACTAGTAATTAATATATAGTGGTATCATACATACATATGTCTTACTATTGATGATCATAATAATAATAATAATAATATTAACAGTAATCTTATAATAATAATATGAATACTAATAATAATATTAATTTTCTAAAATATCTCTATAGCCTATAGTGCTCCCCCCATTACATTAACAGATAGTGAGAGAGAGAAACTGAGAAATTGAGAGAGGAAGGGAGGAAGAGAAGTGCGGGATTACCGAGGCGATCGCCGGCGGTCGGCGCGCGGAAAGTCGGAGATGCGGCGGCGGATGGGCAGGCACCGGCGGTTAGGGGCTGCTCCGGCATTGCACGCATGGCGGAGTGCCGAGCTTGCGGTGGCGGGGGTTTCGGTAGACGCAAAAATCTCCGGGGAGGGCGCGTCGGCGGTCCGGCTCGCGAAGGCGGCGGATGGGTGCTGGAAACAGCGGTCGGAGAGGAGAGAGGGGGCGGCGGTGCCGCGGTGGCAGGTGACCAGGACTGTTCATGGTCGACGCCAGCTGGGGCACGACGGTTACTCCGTGCGGATCCGACGCCGGGATGAGGGTTCTCGCCTGAGAGACGGCGCAGTCCACGCATCGGCGACGGTTCGAGGTGGGATTCCGCACCGACGGTGGCACGGAGGTTCGCCAGCGCTGTCCTAGGTAGGAGGAGGCAGGCGTAGCTACGGAAGGCTCTCGATGGTTACTCCAGATCCACGGGAGGCGGTCGACGGCGACCGTGGTCGTCGGGCATGCTTACGGCGGCTTCGGCTTTGGGTAAGGTTCCCTTCTTCTTCTTTTTGATGCTGGTAATGGTGTGAATTTACGGGTGGGGTTCGCCGGTTGATGGGGTCGCCGGCGACGAAGGTGAGGTTGGGGTTCCGTTGTGGTGATGGCTGAAAAGATGGTGGTTGTGATGTCAGTTTGGGGCGGACGCTCGATTGCCGAAATCTGGGTGCTGGCTACATTGAGTTTGGTGTCGGGAATGTCCGATACGGACGACGTTTGTGTCCTGTGAGGCACAGGGTTGATCGATGTTTGGAGGTGGATGTCCGGACTGTCGGACACGAAAACAAAACCATGTATTTGTACAATTAGAACTGTAGTGGAAACGGAAGATGACACGGACACGATGCACGATACACAATATGATGGTAAAAATCATAGAAGAGTACCTCTCCTTTTATAGGAGGTGGGAATTCCCAGTTGGATAGGGATTGGGATTTATTTAAATCTCCAATAGATAATTCATCATTTAATTAAATAGATTTAAAGTCAATTCAACCAAATCTAAATCCAATTTAAACCACAACTTTAATTTAGAACTATTTTAAATAAAAATAAGATAACTCAAATTTAAATTGCCATAATAATCAAACATTAAATCAAACTATTTTAAAAATGTCTTTTTATAAATAATATAAAATAATAATAAATTAATTTCAAAAATCAACAATATATACATGAATAAATTTTATGTACCTTGTATGCAAATAAAATATTTACATAATTCATGGTTTTTCTAAATTACTACTAAATAAAATCGTCTTTCAAAAGTAAAAATAAAGGTTTTGGTAATTATCGTGGTATGCCTTTTTGATAGAAAATACTTGCTCATACCAATAACAAAATATCGGTTTCTATATATATAAACTATAATCAAATATTTTGTATATGAATAAATAAATATTTCAAATTTACGTATTTTACGCATTCGCACTCGACGTACGATACAAAAATAAATCCATATCAAAATAAATAAATTTTAAAATCATAGTAAAAATTTAGGGGGTTTACAGGAAGGATCACGAAGTTCAAAGTGTTTCTCCCATTGTGTGCCTAGTTACTGGACCCACGGCTCTAACTCAAGTGGTTCAAGTAGATCTTTGTCTTTCTCTTTGATATCAGCAGATGTCATGTTGACAGATAATGTCTGTCTAAATATATCTCCAATACTGCTATCAGAGTCGTAAGTGGGTGACTCGGACGAATGAGAGTGCCACTTGTATTCTTTATCGAAATTTTTGGGCATTATTGGTGGAGTAACATACCCGAGGCCGCGTCTGAATTTGTGATAATGGTCCTGAGGTTTCCCTGCCGGTGCCGACGACCGTAGAGGAAATCGCCGACCACAGTCGTGATTCAGACCCGGGGTAGCCTCCATGTCGTACCCCTGCTTCCACATGAAGTACTTGGCTTGAGGACTATACAGGTAGAGCGGTAATCTTCCAGCGTCGGGTCCGAGATCAAACTCTTGTGGCATGAAAGATTGAGGACCTTCTTTTCGGCCAAAGATGATCGTATGATCCCATCCTCTTCAGTCTGGGACTAAGAAGTAAGCGCCTTTAATGGGAGCAAGTTGATTTGGGGTATGGACAGTTGTCACTCGTGTATACAGGCTAACGTCTAGACAGTTCCGTGCAGCATACATTAATTAGGCTTATCATACCCAGAATAGTCTAACGGCAGCCTCTTATTGATGAAGTAAGGAATTTTATTCACAAGGATTACATCATCAGGAGAGGGGCTATCCACCTGTGTAACCAAGTATTTGGCAAGTTCTTTATCCTCTTTGGCTACCCCCAGCGAGCTTAGAGGTCGGGATGCTGTCTTGGGCAACTTGACCACCAAGGGTTCAGCTAGAGGTATTGACTTGCCTGAGAGTGTTGGATCGACACTTGGCTGCTATCTCGTCTTGGAAAGACGGATGACAATTGGCTCAGCAAGGGATTTTGTGTCTTCCGGTCGCCTTTGAGTGGATTTTGGCAATCGGATTACCATCGGTGTTACAGAGGGCCTTACATCTTTCTGTTGCCTTTGACTAGATTTTGGCAGTCGGATCACCATTGGCACTATGACAGGTTTTAGCTCTTGGCTGGATCTCGGGAGACGGATGACTATTGGTTCCAACTGCGTAGGTGAGGCAGGAGAACCGTGCACCTCTTTATGCAAGGTTGCGACGAGGGGTGCGGCCTTGCCCGGTTTGCAGGCTTGGAGACGAATTCTCAAGGGTTCTTCTGGCCCTATGATGGTCTCCAGTTTGTCAGTTATATGTTTTCTGGATTCGTCATATAGACAAGCCTCCGAAGGGTAATAAGATTCAACCCCTTTGAAGGGATCGATGTCGGCGAATTCAATTTTCATGAAGCCGTGCTTACTGACATACTTGAAATACTGGTGAAGGGTAGATGGCACGATCATATAGTCATGTATCCACGGACATCCCAGGAGGATGGTGTAGGAGGTGTTTGCATCTATGACGTAGCTGGTAACCTCCGTCTTTAGGTCACCAATCTAATATTTCAACCGAAACTTCCCTAGAGGATAGCTCCTTCCCGAGTTAAAACCGCTAATGGCAGTATTGGTCGCCGCTAGCCGATGCATAGGGATGCCAAGAAGTTGGAGCAAGCTTTTCGGGATGATGCTGATTAATGAGCCAAAGTCGATATGCATCCGATCCACCTTGATGTCGCCTATGTATCTAGTATAGTACAAGGGGCAATCATGCAAGTTAGACTTGATCAACATGTCCTATGGAGGAAATATGATGTTGGACATTGTATCTGTGCCATCGTTGCCCTGTAGATCTGCTGGCGAATCTTTCCCTGAAGGCTTGACCTGAGCTAAGTAGGCGTCAGCATTTTGGAGTGCTTCGCTTAATACAACACGAAAATCCTTGGAGAGCCTTAGGAGCTCGTACAATGACAACTTTGCTGGCGTATTAGCCAATTATGCTAATATATCGAAGTTGTAAGGTCTCTCCAGTCCCTAAGGTACATCATTACGGAGAGGCCTGTCAAAACGGGTTTTTTTTAGCTTGGATTTATCTGCCAGTGGAGGCTGAAATGGCCTTGGAACATCAGAGGGAGGTGACTTTGCCGGCTGAGGATCTTCGGCTGAACTATCCCTTACGGGCTGGACTTGTGCTCCAGACCGAGTAAAAATGGCTGCAGCTTCCTCAGCCTCGGCTGAAATTGTATGGCAGGATCTAGACTTTTTGTCCTTTTTTTTATTGGTACGAGATGATACCGCCTGGGTAACTTCGGGAACTAAGTCTGGATGCACCCACATGATCTCTCCTCGCGATGTGGTGAGAGGTACCAATCCAGATGTTTGGCTCCGGACGGGTGGAAGATTAGTAACCTCTATCGTTGCCCGAGGGACAGGTATTACCCCGTTTGGAGTACTTGTTAGAGGGAAGTCGCCGAACTGAATCGACACCATGATTGTCGCCACGGTAACCTTTTTAAAGTCTATCGACAAAGCTTTGGGGTCGATAAGACTCTGAATGTACCGTTTTAATTGGAAGCAGTCATGAGTGGAATGATGGACATAGCGGTGGAAGTGACAATATTTTGGGTCTTCCATTTCTGCCGCTCGGGGCTCGCGCCTTGGTGGAGGGAGATGGATCCTACCCCCTTATAAGAGCATATCAAAGATAGGTTTGACATGACTATCTTCAAATGAGTAATTTACCTTGGGCCGCTGACCTTCTGCCTATTTTTATTCGGGCTTCTGGGTCGCATCAGCGACCATGGCCTGTTTGCCCTTATTGTCCCGGTTGGAGGTGGTGCCACTGTTGTTGTTGTTGCTGGAGGTGGAACCAGGACGTTTGCTCTTATCCTCTCCATCTGGGATGTGTAATCCCAACTGGCGAGCCTTCTTCAGTTTTGCCTCTGTATTAGTAGCACTTATGATGAAGGTCGTCCAATCCCTGAACTGATCGTCACCCATCCAGAGGCTAATTTCGGGAAGAAACTTCTTCTGTTAGATTTCAATTAAGGAGCTCTCGTGATTGCCTCAGGGCAATCTCATTGCGGTTTGGCGGAACCACTCGTTATAGTTCCTTGTTAGCTCCCTCTCTCCCTGAACGACGTCCATGAGAGATGACATCGTTACATCATGCCCTACTTCGTAGAATCTTTCCATGAACATGTGCTTGAAGCTGTTAAAAGAATGGATACAGTTGTCAGAAAGGTTGCGGTACCAGTCGAACGTGATCCCCTCCAATACTTCGATAAATAATCGCGTAAGGATGGCGTCACTATGCGATAAGTGGTCGGTTGTGACTTCAAAGTAAGTCATGTACCGACTAAAAGAGGTCTTCCCGTTATAAGAATCGATATGGAATGGCTTGTACCATGGTAGAAAAGGCGCATCTCTCTATGCAACGGGATATGGCTACCGTATTCTGAGGTCCCGAGAGGAGTCTCGGGCATTGAACATCACTCCTTGCCTCTTTGGCTTCTTCTGCAGCCGAAGGAACGGATGCTCCTAAGGGATCATCACCCAGAGGAGGTGCGGTCGTGTTGGAGTCCGCGTTGATTGTGGGTCCCAAGTTTGTTTGTCCGGGCGTCCTTGTCGGTTGGGTTGGCAAGGCGGCTTTGATTTCATCCATAAACTTGACCAAGGACATGAGCATGGCTTCAAGTACTTCTAGACATTGTCGGTCAGAAGGCGCTTCATGATTATCGTCAGCCATTAAAACTGTCCTCACGTGGGTAGAGGTGGAAGGGATCATAGCAGAGGTGCTCTCTGTGTCGTACCCTTGTACAGAGAAATCGTCGGATAATGTCGAAATGTCATCTTCCTTGGACTCGGAAGGGGTGCTACCCCCTGTGCAGGAAGCCATATCGTCTTGGTGAGGGTGGTGGCCCTCAAGGAAGTCCATGTCTATTGTGCAGTTCTGGGGGGCCTCTACCCCCTGTATGTGCTCTTGGTACATCAGATTGTCGCATATATTGAGGGGACTGCTACCTCCAGCTTCATCTACTCTCAAGTAGGCCGAAGGTATACCCCCGAGTGCTGGAAGCTTCTTTTTGGATCGAGTGCCTAAATAGACACCCCCTGTGGTTGTCGGTAGGAACCCTCTAGATTAGGGTCTCTTTGCAATACTGGCCGAGATTGCCGAGCTGAAAAAGCCGGTCTTCTTTCCTCCCTTGCCAGGAGAAACCTTTTGTGTTGAAATGCAGGAGGCGAAAGAAAACTCCTCGTCTCCCAAAATTTGCACCTGTTTCTTGAGTTATTGTCGGACAGGTGCTGGCTGCTGTAGTCGTTGGAAAACTGACTGCCGACCTTCAGGTGCTGCTGTTTTATTGCAGCAGCAGTTGATGATGACTCGGGTGTAACAACTTCCCGAGAGGGACTCCTTGTATGTCAATGCTGCCACCTTGTGTTTGTAAGTAATCACCTCACGCAAGTCGGTAGCAAGCTGATCTACCTTTGCACCAAACTTGTCGACTCGGGTATCCCGAGCGCACGGGTACTTAGGTATAAGGTTTGCTCCCTGATCCGTGGCTAGTAAAAGCACTTGCTCTGGATCGTTGGAGGGAGACTTTAAAGACCCACCCTGTCCGTTTGCCCTGGGGGACTGGACGCGGGTGGTTCTGTACAACTTTCCATCAGGAGCCCGTATAACAGTTAACGGGGCCTGCTGATAGTCAATAACTTGAAGAGTTGACTGGACTTGTTCGGCCCGTACTGTCCTAGACTTTTTTGACTTAGCGCCCGAAGGCACATAGTAAAAGGAGTCTAGATTGATACATCCCACATTCTCAATGGGCCGCATGGAGTCGGGCCCGCATGAGAGACGGTTGAACACAGAGCTTCTGACAGGGCTACATGAGACATCCTGTCTGAGGCTAGGATTGGCTGTCGTATGGGCTATCTTCCTGCGGCCAGAGCTGGCTGCCGCATAGGCCATCTTTCTGCGGCCAGAGTTGGCTGCCGCATGTGTTGTCTGCTTGCGGCCAAAGTTGGCTGCCTCATGAGTTGTCTGCCTGCGGCCAGAGTTAGCTGCCGTATGTGTTGTCTGCCTGCAGCCAGAGTTGGCTGCCGCATGGACAGACTGCCCATCTCTCTTATGTTGCTTCTTCTTTATCCGCATGGATTTCACTTGTGCCCCCAAAAACTCAGCATCGTAGTATTTTTCTCTGCTGGATTTAGGGACAATGGGGTCCTCTGCGGTCGGAAGCAAAGCCGCAGGAGAGCTTTGGTCACAGTCTTGGGCTGCAGAAGGAGCTTCTTCGAGAACTTGGTCGGGGGTAACAGTTTTGCGTGCCGACGTTCTGCAAGTCCTCTTTGGGTTGGCTCGCGTCTGTGACGGGCTGGCGCTCCCTTCAGAGAGCAATTCTTCGAAGGCTTGTTGGTCAAAACGAACCACAAGCATCTGTTGTGTAGAGCCGAGCATGGACGCGTCAGATTGCGTCACCAACTTCTCATCAGACGAGAAGGACATCCCCAGTAGAGTTGCCATCGTGTTTGGCATTGAAAAATCAAAGACAGGTATTACAGAAACACTGAAATTGATTGCAAACTCGCTTGTAAAAAGAAAAGCCTAGAAAGAAATCCTAGGAAACAATCTAAGTACAATTGTTTAGTTTTGATTCTGGAGGGTGACGGTAGAGGCTCGGGAAAGTGTTATCAACTCTGCCTTACTCTTTGGACTATCTGATGTAGTCCTTAGCTCTTGAAGAAATTACTTTTCGAAGGTTGCCAGCCTTTTGCAGGGGTGTGGCACCCTGCTATTCATAGTAGTATGTATGTTGAGCCGCATAGAGGGCCTATGGCCACGTGTCTAATTAGCACGTGAAGACCCGCTCTTTGGCTACCATCTGTCGATTTGTTAGGATTTTGTTGCAGCAAATCTGGATAGTTAAGACTTGGTCAGCCTGCCACGTGTCTTGTTGCAAGAATCATTTTGAGCCGCATGAGTCTCTCAGTTTTCGACCATGTGGGGCCGCATGAGACTCATGCGGCTAAGTCGCAAACTTCCTTAGCCCACATATAGCTTAAGGATTTAAACCGCATAGATTCTGTATCTTGGCAGCATAAAGCTCATGCGGCTTGGGTCACAATCACCCTTGGCCGCATGATGTTCGAAGACTTTGGGGCCGCACATGTTTGATCCGCTTAAGGTTCATGCGGCTTAGGTGACACTTCTTCTGGCCACATGAAAGCGTATGAACCCTGCTTTTTGGTGACGTCCCACGTCTTATCTTTTTGTCAAAGTGTCAGAGCTATTATTTTTGTCAGTTGTGACAGAACTTGTCAGTTTTATCAGACGAACTGATCCTCTTGGCCGCATATCTTTCTTCTGTAGCTGGTTGTCGATGGGCCGCATAAGGCAGTAAATCTGTCATACGGCTTTCCTTTATGCGGACCAATTTGGCCCAAAGTACGTATGTAGCAAATTATGATCCGCATGAACCCCATATTTTCCATGCTTCTACAAGGACAATATCTATACAAAGGTAAATACATTCATAAAAAATGAATTCATTATGAATAAAGAAATAAACGATATATATGATAAACCAAAACACTTATTTTGTACCGTCGGCCCAGATCTCCGTCTTCGTCTCCTCCGGAGGTGCGCACGGATCATCTGCCTGATACTGGTCCGGTGTCGGCTTAGCCTCCTCCATATGCTCAACTGTCTCTATCGTCGTATCAGCAGGAGGAATGCTAGATGAGGGAGCAGTCTCAACAGGAGGAACTCTAGACGAGGGAGCAGTGTCTGGCCTGGAACTACTCGTCCCAAGAGATATACCATATGTAACATCGTGGCAGACGGAGGTACTGATCGATACACTAGAGTACTAAGCGACGAGGATCCAAAGCCAGTACCAGTAGGAAGTACCGGAGGAGAACCCCGTCCCCCACATCGGGACCTGCTGAACGATCTGTATCGTCCTGTCATACCTGATAACAACATATGGTGGTACAACCAATAACAGAGACTAGATAATTACTAAGTATATTCTACAGTCAAAAATATGAAAGTACATTCTACAAGAAACATCTAAATCCAGATAGTACATTCTACAAGAAACATCTTAAGTTCAGATAGTAAATTCTACAAAAACATCAAAGTCCAGATAATCCAGATAACCAAGTCTACATAATAAAAAAATAAAAGTACATGTCTATCAATATCTTTAGAATATTCATCTTGTTCGTCTTTCTCTTCCTCTTAATCTTTACTTTCATCTTTGCCTTCGTCGACTTTGCCTTCCTCTTCAGATAATTATACATCTTCTACATTATTAGTCGTGTAATGAGTAACTTCCATGGAGTCCACATCAATAATATTTCTTATAAGCGGTAGCTCGTCCTCCTGATAAGCTTTTTCATCAACGTCAAAGGTATCTCTAGCTTTAGTCTTGCATACTGTCCACCATTCAGACCTCGTTGTTTTCCGTCTCGGATAAGCTGTGAAGTACACAAGCTGAGCCTGAGTTGATAGGACAAATGGTTCATAGCCTTGATATCTACGCTTGTAGTTTATATCCACAAGACCATGCTTGTCAATTTTCCAACCTTAATTTTCTATCAGATCGAACCATTCACACGTAAACAACACGATCTTAGCAGGTTCTCTGCCATAATTATATGTCAACTCCATAATCTCTGGCAAGATACCAAAGAAATTATTTCCTGGATCGACGTCTTTGTAGTTCGAAGATTTGATACACAAACAACTGTTTTTCGTGGAATCAAGATCTAGGAAGCTATCTCTGATCGAAGCATTTGTCGACTTGAACCTAAAACGATTCACATAGTAACTTGGCCATATTTTAACGGCAGTAATTGGTCCCTTGGCAAGGGTTCTAATTGATTCAATCTCGGGTGAAATTAAACGATCGACCTAAATACCAAAGAAGCGATAGTAAGTTATTTATTACGCAGTTGTATTAGAAGAGATCAGTAATTACCGAGCTGCTTGTATATGTGCTCAACCAGGGAGGAAAATGACGTCTCATTTCTTGTTCTAAAGCTTCGTCTGTTATGTAGGTCTAACCGACCTCAACTCATCATTATATGTGCTAAAAAACAACGAAGCAACCGTCGATTAGTACTATAATATTAGCCTATACTATTACATTGAGATGACGTAAACTCATCATTAATTACTTACCCCTCTATCTTCTCCACTTCATCCTCGTCACAATTGAGTAATATATACAACTAAGCAGCCCTTAGCTCTTCATCATTCAAACATCTCTTCTTCATTTTCCCCGGAGGCTTTCCGGACGCATTGAATACTTTCAATATTCTATCAATAGATTCTTGATATCCGTCGTCGTTTCTCGGAGCTCTCGTTTTATTCGTAGCAACATGAGGTTTGAAATACGTCGAACAGAAGTTTGTACTCTCCTCGAGAACAGAGGCTTCACAAATAGAACCTTCGACCCGAGCCTTGTTTTTACATGTCTCTTTAGGTGGTTCAAATGCCGCTCAAATGGGTACATCCAACGATAACCGATGGGCCCACCAACACGTGCCTCGTAGGAAAGATGAATTGGCAAATGCTCTATGGAGTCGAAGAATCTAGAAGGAAACACCTTCTCGAGCTTGCACAGTGTTACCTCAATATTATTTTCTTGCTTTTCTAGACGATCGACGAGCAACTTAGTAGAACAAATATCTCTGAAGAATATGCTAAGCTCAATCAATGGATCACAAACAACCTGTGGCAAGAATTCCCGAAATGCAATCAGAATTAACCTCTCCATGAATATGTGACAATCATGGTCATTCCCATCAATTTGTTCTCCTTGAGGTCGATGCATCTTCTCAAGTTTGAAACGTACCCATCTAGAAATTTTAGGCCTTGAATCCACCTACAAAGTCTCACTTTATGCTCCTTCTCCGATGAAAAAATTGCCTTAGGCTGCTTCAACTTCCCATTGCCCTCCTCTATCAAATACAATGTAGGACGTCTACATATTTCTTCTAAGTCCAATCTAGCCTTTGGATTGTCTTTCATCTTCCCCTTTACGTCCATTAGAGTATTAATTATGTTGTCAAACACATTCTTCTCGATATGTATGACATCAAGATTATGTCTAATCAAATTGGTGCTCCAATATGGCAGATCCCAGAATATACTCCTCTTCGTTAAATTATGAGTGCGACCAAATTCGTCACACTTGTAGCCCTTAGCAGGCTCTTCAATAGCTCTTGGTAAATCTTTTACCTCTTCACATATCGTGTATCCGAACCACCTTGGCGGTGGATTAGCCTTCTCCACAATGCCGACACGAAAAGCATTCATGTTCCTCCGGTACGGATGATCCTTCAGCAGGAATTGTCGATGATAATCGAAGAAGCACTGTTTGCCTCCGTGTTTCAAACAGAAAGCCTTAGTACGGTCCATGCAATACAGACATGAAAGATGACCATGCATGCTCCATCCAGATAATATTTCATAGGCCAAAAAGTTGTTGATTGTTCACATAAGAGCTGCCCGCATCTAAAAATTTTGCTTTCTAGAAATATCGTACGTGTTGCAACCTACTTCCCACAGCTGATTCAATTCATCTATCAATAGATGTAAACACACATCGATGTTCTTCTTTAGATTATTCGGACCTGAGATAATAACGGTGAGGAACATATACGGAGTCTTCATGCACATCCAAGGCGGTAGATTGTACGGAGTGACGATCACAGGCCAGCACGAATAGTGGGAGCCCGAAAGTTGGAATGGGGTAAAACCGTCGGAGCAGAGCCCCAATATGACATTACGCAGATCAGAAGCAAAATCTGGATAATCTCGATCAAAGTGCTTCCATGCTTCTCCATCAGATAGGTGATCCAACACTCCTTCGATCTGTTTTTGCCTATGCCAACTCATGTTTTCTGCAGTCTCTTTCACCATAAACAACCGCTGCAACCGCGGCGTCAACGACAAGTAGTGCATCGAATCGGTAGGCTTCCTTGCACCGACAGACCTTCCTCTAACACTGTCCTTGTAGCGATCAGCACCACAAAATCTGTAGGTGCCTTCATCCTTGTCGTCTTTGTAGTACAATATGTACCTGTTGCGACATGTATCAATTTTCTTGTATCCCATCCAGTGGGATCTCACCATCCTCATAGACCGATAGAAGTCTTTAGGAAACTTAGCACCCTTAGGCAAGATCTTTATAATCAACTCCATCAGTCGGTTGTCGCAATCTTGCGACATATTAAAATCGGAATTGATGCTCAACAATCTTGTAACCACCTCCAACGGTGAATGATCCTCACAACCAGGATATAATGGAGTCCTTACATTCTCTAGCAACTCCATAAACTTTACAGCATCGGTGTTCGGTGCCTCCTCGGCTGCATCATGATTGTCTGGATCGAAACTAGGCCGTCGCGTCAAAAACCATGTTCATCCACCCATCATCGTAAGCAGCGTGGTTGTGGACATCCACATAAGGCTCCGACTTCGATGCTAAAGACACAAGTTCTCCGTGCGCGGTCCACTGGTAGTAATTTGGCGTGACACCCTTCGAGTATAAATGATATGTGACTTCCACTTCTGGATGATATTTTAAGTTGCGACATCTCACACATGGACACTTAATTTTGGTACCGTCCATGTACTGAGGCAACGTCTTGGCGAACTGCAAGAACTACTGTACACCCTCAATGAATTCATCCCGCACACCGCACATGTCATCAGGACGATGATTGTACATCCACGAATGATGCCATAGGTAGTAATTCATATCCATTTTTAGATACTTTTGTAAGATAGATACATGTATATCTTTCAAAGGCTTATAAAAGTAATAGCATCGTTCAAACGTCGCTATTTCTATACCCTTATATATCTGTCTATATAGATTACTAACCCTCACTAGCTCACTCATCCCTCAATCAAATATATACACATACACACCTATTGCTCGATAATCTACCACTCTACCACTCGATACTCATATATATATACACTAGTAAATTTTATAAATTTAGGGTCCATCAACACATATAACAATGTCGTGTCAATACCAACTCATGTTAACGTGTATGTATCATATCTTAACAACGCGTCCGTTTCATACACGTTTATAACATATATACAAATTTTATAAATTTATAATCACAAACAAAATAGTTCTAATACGTGTAATAGACAAATTTGAAAGTCTTGGAGAATTTTAGGGCATCGGCATTTGGGGGTAGGACTTTGGATCCTATTCTTCATGTGAGGGCTGTTGTGAGTAGAGTAGTTTGTGTGTGTGTGTAAAAGTGTCGTGTTCGTGTGTGTATGTGTGTGTCGTGACTATTTTCGTGTGTCATATCTGCGTTCGTATGTGTGTGTGTGTCTGTGTCCGATTACGATTAGGGTTTACCTGATGAGGGGCATTGTAAACACCCTCATTTTTATATTTATTATTTATGGTACTTTTATATTATTAATTAACTCAGTAAATAGTTGTATGATTACTTATATATCAAAAAGTAGCATCAATTATATTTTAGTATTTTTTTTGCTTAAACTTTTACTAAATACTCATAAGGCAACTACTTATTTTAGAGTTTTTAGAAATTTTGATAAAATTTGTTGAGTGCATATATGCAGGTAGAATGATATACATATATATGTGTAAATGATGTATATATATACATGTATATAAAAATAATAATAATAAAAAAAGATATATAAATATAAATACATATTTTGATCGTACTAGTGTTATTATTATCATTATTAATATCATAAGTAAAATTTGTGCTAGTAATATTAATGTGATTGCTAGATATTACCATTCAAATTAGGAAGATTCATATATAGAGAGCTATGCATACCAAGTATAGGAGTAGGAGAGTATCTTCTCGCGAGATTTTTTAAATCTCGTGAGTGGATAAACCTTCCTAGCGCCCGACTATGTGAAGGCCGAACCTTCACAAACTCAACCAAATTGGAGTGGACTAATTGCTAAACGATTTCTTCCAACCATTTTCTTGTGAAACCAAAATCTAATTCTCCATAGGATTGTTACCAATCCATATTCGAATTTGATTCAAATTGGATGGATAAGGCCTTCCCCGATTTGGAGATCCGAGTATATATACCAAACGAAACTAGAAAAAAAAGATACATCCATACACCACGCAGACCCTCAACGCTGAGTATAGAGCATCCCCAGCATTCTAGCGAGTACCCATGACCCCCTGCGATGACCTGCTATCAGCCAGAGCGCCGTCGCACCTGTCCAAGCCGTCGCGAAAACAGAATAACTTTTGTTTGTTACAACCGAGAGGTATCCTCTTCCCCCTCTGTTATTTTCATAGTTTTTTGATCGTTTTTAGTTTTGTAAAGTTCATGAGAAACCCTACATGACCCTCTAGGGAGCCCAGTCGATAGTTTCAATTATCATAAAGTAACCTGCCTGTGTAGTCGATGTAAAATTGACAGAAAAACAGTTCGGAAGCACTTACCGAACAGCCCCCGGAACCTATGTTTGAAGACGTATTCCTATCATCTTGTCGACAGTTTAAAAACATCACTTGAACTATTATATGGACAACCTGTAGGGCTATAAAACTTTTTTTGTAGTTTGTGATTTAGACCACTAAGCATCGAGTAATCATTTTTTTAAATCGATAAAAACTGCTTTGTAAACTGTGAAATATTTGAAAAATTCCTCGATACGACATGCACCGCAACAAATCGGGCGACGTGGTCGTATCCCATAAGCATCGAAAGACGCATATGGATGTTGTCAACATGTGAGAACTGACGAAACTCGATTTCGTTGTGCTTGCACGACGAAATTAGTACGTATCCGTCATGATACCCCGTATCGACGTTTTGCAAACTTGACCATAACTTCGTGTACGTTCGTCGTATCGATACAAAACTTACGCCATCAGGACCATATCAACTTTCTCCTGTAAGCCAAGTTTGGTCCGATTCTGACAAGGTTGATCGAAACGCCAATTTGGCAGGACCGCGACCAGATCCAACGGGCGATTTTATGCACGGCTCATCGGAATCCAAAATTGGACATATCATTGGGTTCATCTACGCAATCCGGATCCATAGATATGTAGTTTGACGACTTAGAGACCGTAGACATTGGCATGCATTTCGGTGCAAAACGGGTCCAACGGCGGACATCGTTTTGACACAAAATTACGATTTTGCCCTGTTCCAGAATTGGACTTTTGGACAGACGCTTCCTAGATATATCTTTTACATCGAAAACGTTCTTGATGTTTATTTTAGCATCCGGAGCCGTTCGTTGACTTTGAGGTTTATTGCTGACGTGACTGATTGCTTAGAGTTGCTATTTTCGTACTGCCAGACAAGATACCTTGCCACCATACTCTGTGATTTATATATTCTTATTTTAGTTATTATTTTTCGCATTTCTTATTTGTTATTATTATAAAATTGTGCGTCCAAGTCACACTTGGGTGCAAGCGACTCTATCGATCGTTTTTTTGCTTTTGTTTGTTTCTCTTGCGTTGACTTAGTCTAGTGACCACCCATTGTTGATGAGGCATTGGTATATCTCATACGGCCTTGACACTTGCTTTACCACGTATTGTGAGTCACATGTAGGACATATACCCGTATAGTCGGTTGGCCACCGATACGTATGGAGCATACGACGGATAGGAGTAAATGCCAATAGAATTGTATGTTAGAAGACTTGGCGGTTACTAGAGGTTCATATCAGTCATGGAGATGACGATACTAGGTATTGGGTGGGGAGAATAATACCTGACGTATGGGCTTCTTTGCACTTCCCTGATTACTTGTGCGCTCCTCCGGAGACTTAGGCCCCAGGTGCCCTCTAACGTTTCCTAGAGCGTTATGGACGTACCCCTTTCACATGATGCCCTCTGACGATCTTCGGACATTATGGACGTAGGCGCCTGGTGCCCTATACGGGGACTATGCCGATCCCATCTACAGCCAGGGCTCATGCGTCGAAGGATTATTTCTACATAATTATAGTAGAATGGTCAGGAACCCTATTACATGTATCCCCTTTCTTTTATATTATATATCACAGTTTATATGGTATGGTATTTTCTTGTATCTTGTTACGTCCCGTTGAGGACCTGGTTATCTCTCCATGGTTAGACGAGTTTTTGAAGGAGTACGAAGCGACATGGATCCATCCTATATTGATGATGAGGCATCTCCTGCTGATTTTTAGTCTACTCATTCATTGAGACATTTAGTATATATGTTTGCATCTCTTTTCTTTATATTTTGGCGAAGGTTGGACTCCGTTCTTGTGAGACTATTTTTTATAGCTGTTTGGAGTGGGTATGTCCATCCGGCTATCTTTTGATACACTTATTCATTTTGGACTCTTATATCTTCTGTGTTGAGCTGTGATGAGATTAGATTATTATATTATTCTGGCCTGTGATTATTTTACATACAGCTTATGTACGTATACGAGGATTCCATATATTGGAGTATTCTTCGTATAGGTGCAGCTGGCATGTTCACGTACTTGGTCTTATGTATTTTGGGACTGGGGCGTTACATGTTTTTGTGGTGGCCCATGCAGGTCAGAAAATATTGTTGGGTTATATGACTGTGCCCAACAAGCCTGCATATAGGAATATGAATAGTATCTCATCTAGAACTACTACTTTCCTTGACTACCAATCTTTTCAAATTCCTTGATTACTTGATTTGCCCCATATCTAACCTTTCCTAATACTAAACTATTTTTTCGTGCCAACAGTATGCATCTAAGAAGCGGACGAACTTCTGCCTTGGCCCTCACATCTGGTGAAGAGGCTACCACAGAGGGACAGAATCCTTCGATGACTCCGGTGACACCGTATCAGCCAGGTCAGTCACATCCTACAATGACCCCGTCGACGGTGCATCAGGAGACACAAACACCCCAAGTCAGCCAGGCTGGATAGACTAAGAATGTGCCACCAGGAAGGAATGTACAACCACCACCACCACCACCATTCCTTCAGCAGTTTTTGCCACAGTCGGGACCTCAGATGCCTCCGCCACTGACTGATGGGAGCCCTACTTCTCAGTTGATATATGCCGTGATGTAGGCTCAGTGGCAGCAGACTGAGCTGATGAGATAGACTATGATGACAGCATTGGCTAGACCTCCACCTCCACCTCCGACATCGGTACCAGCAACAGCACCGACTTTGCATCCTTATGAAGGCTCCATCAAGAACTTTATAGACATGAACCCCAAGCCCTTCAGAGGAACGGAGAAGCCACTAGAGGTGTCATAATGGCTTATTAGTACAGAGAAGCTACTAAAAGCATCCCAGTTGCCAGCTCGAGATTGGATGACAACAGTAGACCTACTATTGGAAGATAATGCCCACCACTGGTGGAAGGCAGAAAAAAGATGACTAGGCACTGGGATCACTTGGAAGGAGTTCTATGATCTATTCTATGAGAGATTCTTTCCTATTCATGTTCGAGACGGTCTCTACGACCAGTTCCTTCATCTGAAGTAAGAAAATATGACAGTTGGTGAGTATGACTCGAAGTTTAATCGCCTGAGTAGATTTGCTGCGGGTTTGATCCTGACCGAGCTAGAGAAGGCGAGGAGATTCCATCAGGGGCTTGTACCGGAGCTCAAGTCTTATTCAACTACACAGTCTCGAGTCTCCTATTCAACTGTCTTAGAAGAAGCTCGTGCTCAGGAGATTCTTCGCAAGGAGCAGCACCAGACATCGAGACGCCATACGCCCGCAATTATACCAGCCTGAGATACTCAGGAAGGACCAATCAGGAGGCCCACAGGACAGCACCAGCAGAGGCACTCACCTTATCAAAAGCCCGTTTGCCATTATTGCGAAAAGCAAGGACATCTCCAAAATGACTGTAGGACTCGCCTTGGATTATGCTTGAGATGTGGATCCAACCAGCACATGCTCAAGGACTGTTCGGAGCAACAGGCGATAGTACATGCACGGCAGAACCCGAGGCCTACAGTCCCAACACTTCCAGCACCATAGCCTATAGCAGGAGCAACTCACCCACCATTGCCTCCCCAAGGCGTACAGTACAACAAGGCTGTAGCTCAGGGCCCAGGACAGAATTATGGGTAGGCATTCTCACTTGCTATTGAGGATGTAGAGACAGAGACAGAGGTCATAGCAGGTATGGTTTTAGTTGCTTCATTTTCTACCATTACATTGTTTGATACTGGAGCCACTAATTAATTCATAGCCACTAGTTTTTCTACTAGACACATCATTCCTATCACACCCTTATCGAAGAACATTAGAATCCTCACTGGAGGAGGAGTTGTACCTGTTAGTGGTGTTTGTAGACTTTGTCTTATAGTGACATGTGGTAGAGAGATGAGAGAATGACTTCTTGTACTCCCCATGCCGACATTCGATATGGTTCTTGGAATGGACTGGTTGAGCCAGCATTTTGCTCTTATAGACTGCCATAAGGGCAGTATCGTCTTCAGAACACCGAATGCGACGGAGTTCGAGTTCACCAAGGAAGAAGTAGAGAGTATTGATGCACCCACATTAGGGACTCACATGACGATATAGGACACCGCTCAGTGCCCTGTTATCACTGAGTTCGAGGATGTGTTCTCCAAAGATTTGTCAGGACTGCCATCTGACCGAGATATTGCATTTTCTATTGAGCTTATTTCGGGTGTCGAGCATATTTCATCCCGAGTTTATCGGCTAGCACCCAAGGAGTTAGTAGAGTTGAAGACATAGATTGACGACTTATTGGAGAAAGGTTTTATTCGTGCCGGTGCATCACCATGGGGAGCACCCATCCTTTTTTGTGCCAAAAAAAGACGGGACAGTGCGCATGTGTATCGACTACAGAGCTTTGAATGCAGTGACGGTGAAGAACAAGTATCCCTTTCCGCGAATAGGCGATCTATTCGATCAACTGAGTGGAGAAAAGGTATTCTCCAAGATTGACTTACGATCGGGCTATCACCAACTGATGGTTCGGAAGGAAGATATTCCGAAGACGACATTTCGATCGAGGTATGGACACTACGAGTTCTTGGTCATGCCCTTCGGTTTGACCAATCCTTCTGCGGTCTTCATGAATTTAATGAACAAGATCTTTCACCAATACTTGGACAAATTTGTAGTCTTCTTTATAGATGATATCTTGATTTACTCCAAGAGCCGAGAGGAGCATGAGCAACATGTACAGATTATTTTGGGAACATTGAGCAATGAGCGACTTTACGTGAAGCTTAGCAAGTATGAATTCTTTCTCAAGGAGGTATCATTTCTTGGACACATTGTTACTGGAGACGGCATATCGATAGATCCTGAGAAGATCACAGCAGTCAAGGTATGGCCCGCTCCTACATCAGCTTCCGAGGTGAGAAGTTTTCTTGGACTTGTAGGTTATTACCGAAGGTTCGTCGAAGATTTCTCTCGAATAGCGGGGCCTATGACTCAACTCACTTGCAAGGATCAGGAGTTTGTAGGGACAGATGAGTATGAAGCCGCTTATGATGAGTTGAAGAAGCGCTTGGCCACTGTGCCCATCTTGATGCTACCTTCGGGCCCGGAAGGATTTATGATCTACAGTGATGCATTCGGGAAGGGATTAGGATACGTATTGATGCAGTACGGTCGCGTAGTAGCATACGCATCGAAATAGTTAGGGTGCATGAGAACAATTACTCGACCCACGATCTAGAGCTCGCAACGGTTATCTTTGCTTTGAAGCTATGGAGACACTACTTGTACGGCGAGAAGTTTGATATCTACACTGATCATAAGAGCCTCAAGTACGTGTTCACACAAAAGGAGTTGAATATGCGACAACGATGTTGGTTGGAGTTGATGAAAGATTACGAGATCGAGCTACATTATCATCCGGGCAAGGCTAATGTCATGGCAGACACATTAAGCTGAAGGCACATGGCACACTTCTTGACCACACAAAAGGAATTGATAGAAGACTTGCAGAATCTTGGTATTGAGGTAGTATTGCCTGGAGCAGATGGCGTATTAGCCAATCTCCAAGTGCAATCATCATTAGTAGATCGGATCAAGGCAGCATTGCCCACGGATGGTAGATTTTGACGGCTTAGATAGAGGACTGAAGCAGGAGAACAGATGGGATTGAGAATTCATCCCGATGGGATATTACGATGTGGTGATCGTATTTATGTTCCTAATGACGAGTTGCGATAGGAGTTGATGACAGAAGCACACAGTTCGGCTTACTCTATTCATCCCGGAGGAACTAAGATGTACCGGGACTTACGAAAGTACTATTGGTGGCACAGAATGAAGCGGAAGATAGCTCATTTCGTGGCCAAGTGTTTGGTATGCCAAAAAGTGAAGGCTGAGCACCAAAGGACGGCCGGATTATTACAGCAGCTACCTATTCCCGAGTGGAAGTGGAAGCACATTATTATGGACTTCGTCACAGGATTTCCTCGGAGTCCTAGTGGACGAGATACGGTATGTGTGATCGTTGTAGACTTACCAAATCGGCCCATTTCTTACCTTTTAGAGTGGGACAGTCTACAGAAGTTTTGGCGGATATGTATATAAAGCAAATAGTGAAGCTACACGGGGTACCAGTTAGCATCGTATCGGACTGTGACTCAAGGTTCACCTTGTACTTTTGGAGGAGCATACACGAAAGTTTGGGTACGCGCTGAAGTTTAGCACGGTGTACCATCCGCAGACAGACGGCCAATCAGAGCGTACTATTCAGACGCTAGAGGACATGTTAAGAGCGTGTATGCATGACTTTAGCGGATCATGGTAAGATCACCTTCATCTTGTGGAGTTTTCCTACAATAATAGCTATCAAACGAGCATCCAGATGGCTCTGTTTGAAGCATTGTATGGTAGAAAGTGTCAATCTCCTGTCTATTGGAGCGACAGAGGACCCGAGTTGGTTTTAAGCACAGTGAAGAAGGTTAAAAAGATATATGACCACCTAAGAGCAGTGCAGGATTGACAAAAGCAGTGGGCAGATATTCGTCGTCGACCTTTGGAATTCAAGGAAGGTGCCCATATTTTCTTGAAGATATTCCCCACTAGAGGCACGATTCGATTCGGAGGACGTAGCAAGTTGAGTCCAAGATACATCGGCCCTTTCGATGTCTTGGAATGTATTGGAGAGGTTGCCTACAGATTGGCATTGCCACCGTCGCTAGAGGGAGTACATGATGTATTCCATATGTCGCAGCTAAGGCGATATGTGGCAGACAACAGTCATGTGGTCGATCACTCTGAAATCACTGTTGGACCGAGCTTGTTGTACTAAGAGCAACCGGTAGGTATCCTTGATCGCCAAGTGAAGGTGTTGCGGAATCAATCTATACCGTTGGTTCGCGTGGCATGGAAGCACCACTCGCCAGGAGAGTCTACTTGGGAGCGCGAGGATGACACCCGAAATCTTTACCTGCATTTGTTCGAAGACCAAGGTATGTCTTGCACATGTTAGTTCCTTAATAATTCCTTGTATTGCATTGCATTCAACACCCGACATTAGTTTTAATTCCGAGGACGAAATTTTTATAAGTTGGGTAGGATGTAAACCCTCTCACTTTTATATTTATTATTTATGGTACTTTCATATTATTAATTAACTCAGTAAATAGCTGTAGTATTACTTATATATCAAAAACTAACATCTATTATATTATAGTATATTTTTCTTGCTTAAATTTTTACTAAATACTCATAAGGCAACAACTTATTTAAGAGTTTTTAGAAATTTGTATAAAATTTGTTGAGTGCATATATGCAGGTAGAATGATATACATATATATATATATATATATATATATATATATATATATATATATATATGTAAATGATGTATATATATATATACATGTATACATGTATATAAAATAATAATAATAATAAAAGATATATAAATAAAAATACATATTTTGATCATACTAGTGTTATTATTATCTTATTAATATCATCAACAAAATTTGTGCTAGTAATATTAATGTGATTGCTAGATATTACCATTCAAATTAGGAAGATTCATATATAGAGAGCTATGCATACCAGGTATAGGAGTATGAGAGTATCTTCTCGCGAGATTTTCTAAATCTCGTGAGTGGATAAACCTTCATAGCGCCCGACTGTGTGAAGGCCGAATCTTCACAAACTCAACCAAATTGGAGCGGACCAATTGCTAAACGATTTCCTCCAACCATTTTCTTGTGAAGCCAAAATCCAATTCTCCATAGGATTGTCACCAATCCAGATTCGAATTTGATTCAAATTGGATGGATAATTCCTTCCCCGATTTGGAGATCCGAGTATATATTCCAAACGAAACTAGAAAAAAAAAAGATGTATCCATACACTACGCGGACCCTCAACGCTGAGTCTAGAGCATCCCCAGCATTCTAGCGAGTACCCCTGACCCCCTGCGATGGCCTGCTATCATCCAGAGCGCCGCCGCACCTGTCCAAGCCGTCGCGGAAACAGAATAACTTCTGTTTGTTACTACCAAGAGGTATCCCCTTCCCCGTCTGTTATTTTCATTGTTTCTTGATCGTTTTTAGTTTCGTAAAGTTTATGAGAAACCCTACATGACCCTCTAGGGACCCCAATCGATAGTTTCAATTATCATAAAGTAACTTGCCTATGTAGTCGATGTAAAATTGACGGGAAAATAGTTCGAAAGCACTTACCGAACAGCCCCAGGAACCTATGTTTGAAGACGTATACCTATCATCTTGTCGACAGTTTAAAAACATCACTTGAATGATTGTATGGACAACCTGTAGGGCTATAAATTTTTTTTGTAGTTTGTGATTTAGACCACTATGCATGGAGTAATCGTTTTTTAAAATCGATAAAAACTGCTTTGTAAACTGTGAAATATTTTCAAAATTCCCCGATATGACGTGCGTCCCGACAAACCGGACGATGTAGTCACAACCCATAAGCATCAAAAGGCGCATATGGATGTTGTTAACGTGTGGGAACTGACGGAACTCAATTTTGTTGTACGTGCATGACGAAATTAGTGCGTATCCATCATAATATCCCGTAACGACGTTTTACAAACATGACCATAACTTCGTGTACGTTTGTCGTATCGAGACAAAACTTGTGCCATCATGACCGTATCAATTTTCTGGTCCTGTAAGCCTAGTTTGGTCCGATTCTGAGAAGGTTGATCGGAACGCCAATTTGGCGGGCCCGCGACCCGATCCAAAGGCTAATTTTGTGCACGGCTCATCGAAATCCAAAATTGGACAAACCGTTGGGTTTGTCTCCTCAAACCGGATCCGTAGACATATAGTTTGACGACTTTGGAGACTGTAGACATTAGCACATTTTTCGGTACAAAACGGGTCCAACGACGGACATCGTTTTGACTCAAAATTATGATTTGCCCTTGTTCCAAAATTAGACTTTTGGTCAGGCGCTTTCTAGATATATCTTTTGCACCGTGAACGTTCTTGATGTTTGTTTCAGCATCCGGAGCCGTTCGTGGACTTTGAGGTTTATTGCGAACGTGACAGATTGCTTGGAGTTACTATTTCCGCACTGCCAGACAAGATACCTTGCCACCTTACACCGTGATTTATATATTCTTATTTTTAGTTGTTGTTTTTAGCATTTCTTATTTGTTGTTATTATAAAACTGTGCGTCCAAGTCACACTTGGGTGCAAGCGACTCTATCGGTCATTTTCTTGCTTTTGTTTGTTTTTCTTGCATTGACTTAGTCTAGACCACCCATTGTTGATGAGGTATTGGTATATCTCATACGGCCTTGACACTTGCTTTACCACGTGTTGTGAGTCACATATAGGACAAGTACCTATGTAGTCGGCTGGCCACCGATACGTATGGAGCGTGCGACAGATAGGAGTAACTGCCAATAGAATTGCATGTTAGAAAACATGGCGGTTACTAGAGGTTCATATTAGTCATGGAGATGACGATACTAGGCATTGGGTGGGGAGAACAATACCTGATGTATGGGCTTCTTTGCACTTCCATGATTACCTGTGCGCTCCTCCGGAGACGTGGGTCCCCGGTGCCCTCTGATGTTTTCCAGATCGTTATGCACGTGCCCCTTGCACATGGTGCCCTCTAACGATCTTCAGACGTTACGGACGTAGGCCCCTGGTGCCCTATACGGGGACTATGCCGATCCCATCTACAGCCAGGGCTCATACGTCGAAGGATTGTTTCTCAACTGCATAATCACAGTAGAATGGTCAGGTACCCTATTGCATGCATCCCCTTTCTTTTATATTATATATCATAGTTTATTTCGTATGGTGTTTTCTTGTGTCTTATTACGTCCCGCTGAGGACCTGGTTATCTCTCCAGGGTTAGACGAGTTTCCGCAGGAGTACGGAGCGGCACTGGATCCATCATTTATTGATGACGAGGCATCTCCTGCTGGTTTCTAGTCTATTCATTTATTGAGACATTTAGTGGATATTTTTACATCTCTTTTCTTTATATTTTGGCGGAGGTTGGACTCCGATCTTGTGAGACTATTTTTTATAGCTGTTTAGAGTGGGTATGTCCACCCGGCTATCTTTTGAGACACTTATTCATTTTGGACTCTTATATCTTCTTTGTTGAGCTGTGATGAGATTAGATTATTATATTATTCTGGCCTGTGATTATTTTGCATACAGTTTATGTTCGTATACAAGGATTCCATATATTGGATTATTCTTCGTATATATGCAGCTGGCATGTTCACGTTCTTGGTCCTATGTATTTTGGGATTGGGGCGTTATAAGCATGGCCGGAGAGGAGAGCGTGGCCCAAGACGAGGGGTGGCCGGAGGGGAGCAGCGGCTGGTGGGGGAGGGAAGCAGCGGATGGTGGTGGAGGGGTCGACCGATGGGCGTGGCCGGAGACGAGGGGTGGCCGGAGGAAAGGGCATAGTCGGAGACGAGGGGTGGTCGGAGGGGAGCAGCGGGAGAGGGAGGGAGCAACGGTCGGGTCCGCAGCGGGGGAGGGAGCAGCGATCACGGGGAGGGAAGGAAAATTTTGGGGAAATTTTTTGATTTTGGTAAAGAGCTGCTGGTGTAAATTAAATAATTAGCGACATCCGACTTAGGACGTCGCTAAACGATGCTAATTTTTAAGAAAATGGTGACTCATGTTGTGTTGCTAAACGTCGCCAATATTTAAACATAATGGCGACTCAATAGATGTCATAGAGACGTCGCTAAATAGCATCGTTTAGCGACGTCCAGCGGTGTTTTTTCATAAATAAAAACTGGTGTCGCTAGTCGTCGTGAAATGACACAAATAGCGACGTCTTTGTGATATTTCTTCATGACGTTGCTAATTACATATTATTTAGCGACGTTTTCCTCAAGAGTCGCTAATATCATCGCTAATATGTATTATTTTGGTAGTGCCTCCACCGGCAACCCTTACCGGCCGGAGTCCTCCCAGCCGCGTGCCACCACGCGCTGTGCTCCTGCCACCGTGCCGCGTCGAGACCCTCGGCAAGCCGCTTTCCATGTAAGCTCTCTCCTCTCTTTGTCTCTTTCTCTCTCTCATTATCTGAAGAATAAAACCTCTCTCGTTCCCCATTAATACACCACTCCTCCTCCCTCTAGAGAAGAGGATAAGGATTTCATTAATTTTGTTAATATTGGAATAGTTATTTGTTTTTTTTAGAGAAAACAACAATAGTAGTGGCTTTTTAGGCTTTTTGTTTACTTTTGTAGGGCTAAGCCCATTAGTGCTATTGGGTTTCTTTTAATTAGGCCTGGGCAGGTTAAAAAGGGTGATTGTTTAATAAATGGGTTAGGCACTATTCTCTATTTACTGGGCCGACATATTAAGATAAATATTTTGGGCTTTGACAAAAATTGTTTTATATAATTAAGTAGATTTTGAGCGTACATGTATAAATCAGGCATTTGGACTTCTATATATATTCCTATTAAGATTTCTAAAAATATAATTATAAAATTATATAGTATCTTGATGATTAATGATGAGTTTTGTATAAGTATTACAAAATAGATGTTTATAAAATTTCTAAATATCTAATATCTTTACTAAAAGAAAAAGGGGGGATTTATTAAATAATAAGTAAGATGATGCGTTGCTTAAATTATATTTCAATATGTGTTTCAGGATTATGTGTAGTTCCTTCATATATATGCTAATATTACTTGGGCTTTGATAAGAGGGAAGGGTTTATTGATTTGTGATTTTATATTAAGAATTGTATAGAAATAATTGTGTTTTGTTATGTGTTTGATTTGGGCCAAAACATTACCCTTGGGTTATATATAAAAATTGAGCCTTATATATATTTTGGTTATACACATATATACGTTTTACATAAATAAATTTTAGTAATCTTTATGTTTCCAAAATAATGTTAATATATTTTCTAAATCGATACGAACACTTTTTTCCAAATAAATAAACACATTTTCTAACTAATGCAATTCTTATTTCTAAATCAAACTATCTTAGATTCGATTGTCCATCATGACTAATCGATCATTTTCTATTTCTTGCGAATTCTGAAATCCTTCATATCAACCCTAGCCAATTGGATGGTTACGGACGAATCAAATTATTGATTTCACCACCAAAGGACCCTAGGCAAGTACATATACTGACTGCTTTCGATTCTTAGTAGTTTTTTTATTTCATGTTTATACATATGCTCTCTCTTGCTTATTGACATGTTGTTTCACGGATTAGTATCATGGATCTCTATATACTATATTTTCTTGATTATCATGCTTCCGTATTTTTGTGACTTGTTCGAGTCCATGAGTACTAGTCGGGCGGGAAAATATCTTAGTAGACGTGTGAACTACCCATAACTATCCCCCATTGTAGAAGCATGAAAAATCTCAGCTGATGACATCCCTTCGCCACAGAGCAAATGATACAAAGGCTCAGCCCAAGTGCTAAAAAGATAAAACAGAAGATATGCAAAGAAGTCCCTTATGTATCATGTCTACCAAAGTTTAGTACAGACACATCAAGACTACACAAAAAGGAGTAATTCTGTTCATCTACAAAGGATCTGGTACAGATTCGACAGAGCCTAGAAGGGTCTATAAGGGATTCAGTCTTCGTCAAAGCGCAGCCCTTCTTCTTCATGCAAGAAGATCGACCTCCATCGAGGCGTATTCGGACCTTTTTATGGGCGCAGCCTCCCAGAAGCATATCAGCCACTCGGCCAAAGTAAGCAGCTTCTTGACGCAGTCATTGGCCCAAGCCTTCAAAGAGTGCAGCAAGTCGCGAAGCCCTGAATGGGAAGGACATAGCACAACCTGTGGCTCTTCGCGTTGGCTATCCACACATGACCTAGGTCGTCGGGACCTCGAAGATGACCCAGACGTCGCCCAGAGTTGAACTCCCTAAGGAGGACATTTACATACTTCTTAAGGGCAGCAATGGCTCCTTCTACACAGAGTTCTTCTATAAGAACATAGATCCTGTGAACGAGAAAAGCCTCAACAAGCAGCTAACTTATACAAGGCCGATCGCCACTCGAAGTTAAGTTTGGATCTCGCATGGTAGTGAAGGATGCCAAGAAGAAGATAGAAACTCTTCAGAGGAGTACTTCTCCTTTTATAGGACCGAGAATGGCCAGAGTGCACGCCACATGGCCGATGGTCAGAATTACCGTATTAATGGGATGAACCTAAGCCTCAGTAAGATGAGTGTCAGTCTCAGACCCTTGGAATTCCCTATATTAAAGTGGCAATTAAGAGGAAAGTCCTTAAAGAGCGGATATTTATTACTCTTTACTTCAGAAGCCAAAGCCTTCAAGCCAGAGGCGCTGCTACTCGCCTGCGCCAACCTCAGAAGTAAGATGGTGGTAGGCCCCACCTTTTCCTTTACTTCAGAAACTAGTGTCTTCACTTCAGAGGTGCAGCTACCTGCCTGCACCAATCCCAGACACACAAGGGTGTTATATCGTTTCCTCCAAAGACAACGCCTTCGAAGTTCAAAGGCACAGCTACTTACATGCGTCCATATGAGAGGCAGTATGGTGATATGTTCACACCATCTCCATTCCCACGGCACAGTCATCTGCTCCGATCCAGAAGCTAAAGTCACTTCTCTACAAGAGACTTGGGAACTCCCACTGCAACCAATGTAAGTCAGCCTGTCGCTCTAAAAGCACAGTAACCTAGCCAACCTGAAGCACAAGCCTACTCATCACCTTCAGCACAGTGACTCTGTTACTCCGAAACATAGCTTCATTATTGCTCTAAATATACAAAAGTCTCATCGTCATTCGTGTAGTGCCCCGACCCGCAAGATGCCTTATGATGGATGGTTGGTTCGATGAAGCCTTGTTGGACTTGGGATTATGCGAAGAATCGCTTGGAAGACTATGCGATCGTGGCAGGATTCGTCCTATGAATGTGAGTAGTGTTGAACCCTTCAAAGATCCTTTAGCTTCACGCTTAAAATAAGGATAGTATGCTATGTTTCTTGTTGAATTGCTCAATAACACCTTGCATGGAATTTGGAAAGATAATGAAAGATAATAATCACATGAACGTAAACTGTTGTGGCTAAGTAAATTGTATGCTTGTACGCTGTTGCGATGAATTACATGACAGGTGAAGGCAAAGTCCCAAACACTTGGGCAGTGAGTATATCGAGCTTTGGCTCAATGAATAGATGGCAAAACAGATGTTAAGACCCAAGAACTGGGCAGTGAGTATGCTTGAATTATGTCCGAATGAATGTATGCTAAACAGGTGCTAAGTCCCAGGAACTGGGCGGTAAGTACATTGAGTTGGTTGGAAAGAGGTATGATATCAAAGATGTGGCAAAGAGATTAGAAAACAACATTCTATTATCCTGTGCCGATGTAGAATGTTGGTTTCACTAAGACCCTGGATGGGCAGATGATAATGTGAGCATTGGCTCAAGGCAAGATGGCTAGATGGCAAGATGGATGAGAATGATGGTTTTGCTTAGTTTTCCTTATCATGCATTATATGTCTTCTTCTTAGATAAGTTGCATATAGTTGCATGGTCATGGACAACTTGTCGACAAGGTGGTTTCTCGAACGGTATTCCTGGGCCATGGAACCCGGTTCGTCCTAGGGGAAACCAGTGCCGAAGTAGTGGCAGTGCTGATGTACTAGCACGGTATACAGGACTTGCAGTGGGGCTAGCTACCTGCACTGTAAGGGCGCTGTATATCTGTAAGACGGTCCAGGATGGCGTGTCGCCAGTGACCTTCATATAGATAGGTCAGGTGCTAATGATGTCTTATGCAGGCAGAGTAAATTATTACTCAAATACAGGGAAGGACGTCGGCTTTGGTAAGAATTCACCTGAATGGTGATAATCATATTGAATCATGATATTGTTTCTAACAATGTCTTGTGCAGGCAGAGTAAGTATTATAAATGTACAGGGATGGCTATACGACCGTGGGTAAGAATCACCAAAGGGTGATAACTGCATGCTTTTAATTATGTTGGCTATGAGATTTGCATGCTTTACTTCTTGTCGGCTATAACATGAAATTGACCCTAAGGCAACGAGAAAGACCATTGATAATAATATTCTGTAACATGATTACTTAGTGCTGTCTTCTTAGGTGAGTTGGGCCAGCACCGCTCGCCAGTACATTGATGATGTACTGACCCACGTTGTGGGCAATATTACAGGTGTTTGCTTGGGGGAAATCCTGTGAATCAGTGCTTGGCATCGATGAATCGGATGGGTGTGCAGAAGCTCTTCTTTCAAGACGATGTCTTCTGCTATACGGGACATAATGTATGGAACAGTGGAACTCAGATGTACCAGTGAGATTGTAGCCAAATTGGCAAGTCATTGTAAAGAAGTCGGTATATTCATTTGTAGCCTAAAGGGCAAGTGTATACATTCAGTTGGCTATTCAAGAGCCTTGTAAACAGTTGTAAACTCTGTATTCTGCTGCGAGTCTTGTAATCAATTGTAAACTCTGTATCCTGCTGCAAGTCTTGTAATCCATTTTGATTATCAATAAAGAGATACATTTCTTCATAAATTGTGTGACTTCAATTTATCTGCTTGGTTCTGCTGCCTTGTCGATGTTTTCTGAGAATTACCAGGAACTGTAATGGTTTTGCCTTGTACAAGTGAAATCTAGACTTGTACGGCATCACGCCCAGTGGCTTGTTTTCGATCCTCCGGGATCGGGGCGTGACATAATGGTATCAGAGCACGGCTTTACGTCCTTGGATTCCTATTCGATTTATTTCGAATCAATGTTGCTACTAAGATGATTCTAAGCTGCTTCCGCGATGATTCAAAGATTGCTTCCGCGATTATTCAAAAGTTGCTTCCGCGGTGAATCAAAGTTGCTTCCGCGAATACTCAAAGTTGCTTCCGCGAAGAAATCAAAGTTGCCTCTATGATGATTCATAGTGCTTCTGCGATTGTTCTGTGTTGCTTCCAAACTATTCTATGTTATTCCCTTAACTGAAAGTCCGTTGATCATTCTAACCTCTCACTGGGTGTTCCATACAATAAGTCTAAATATGTGGGCTGTGATATGTGTGCTTTGTTGAATTTCTAAAAGATACCAAAAAGAATAACAATGATGCGATGCGTAAGTTTGTGATGTATGCTGGATGTCTTATGTGTGGGATTCTTTGAGTCGATTGTTATGCAGCAATCGACCGTGGGTGATGGCTTGGTATGTTGGAACAGAATGTGCATGGATTTCAGTGAATGGGAATCGACAGAATTTTGAGTCGGTAATTGTGGTCAGCATAACCACTGCAGGATGGATAGTCCATGTTGGACGTTGGTTCGATGAGAAGGAATATTGTGTTGGAATGGCTTGAGTTCTGGGTGGTATATTGCATATACCCTTGTCGTGATAAGATGTCCCTTGACCCTTAATGTGTTTATGAGTTTGTGATTGCTTTACCTATAATATTGGGTGGTATCGAATCGTAGCTGAGCTTACGATTGATACATGTTGGCTAGGAATGTCCCTTGATGATTAAGTTGGATGACCCATTGTGAGATTTTGATGTGTTCGGGTGAACCATCGCTAGACCTTGTCGGTTAGCATTATGTTGGGTAATAAGAGAATTGAGAATATAATGGATGGCTTGGTTGGGAATGAAATAAATTTTAGATTCAGGCGAGTACTTGAATCAGTTGGGTAAGAAGGATGGTAGGCTTAGTAACGATAGTGTGGTGTTGCTATCGAATGATTTTGCGGGAATAACTATGGACCGAATTTTGAACGATGTTGGAATTGAGTGAAAGAAATTGCATGTTGGATATCGACAGAATTGTTGGCGATGTTAGACGCTTATCGGGATGTTGTAAATGATTTAGAAGATGCCGAGAGTCGCATCAACGATTGAAAAATTAAGAATGGGCTTGAGAAATAGATGATCTTAGCACGTGGTGCAGTTGTGCTTGAGAGAATTTGATGTGTCCCGAATTAACAAGTTATGACCCTTAACTATTTTGAGGCATAGAGAATGAGTACTTGTCCCTTGATGCATGAAAGAGTAGATGTTCCTTATGAGAGTCGAATGGCTGGAATACAAATAAGTATCGAGGTGCAGCGATATGTAATAGACCCTGTCAATAGATGATGTTGTCGCATGGATAACAAGTTGGGTGGAATATAGAATTGTTGGATTATGACTTAGCCGATGAGTTATGTCATGTCCACTAAGATGACCGATATATGATGCGAGATGATTGGTGCTATAGAGATTGGATTGGTGCATGAATAGTAAATCTTCTTATGGAATCAGAAGGAAACGATACAAAATAAATATTGATGGTTAACGTGAATTGCTAAGAGATGTCCGTGTTGGTGTTAGAAAATTTATAAGTGATGTCTCGGAAGAAATATGATTATAGTTGCCTGATTTTTTTGTTGGTTAAAAAAGTACGGACCGTATCGATGATCTAAGAATGTGGGAAACGATTATGTCGCGAAGAGACCGCAAGAAAGAGATCATAAGTGATAAAGTATTGAGATAACAATATCGGATGATGATTCGAAATAGTTGACCCGATTGAATAGACATATGAGTACGATATGAGGATGCAAGTCGGATTGAACAAGTGATGCTATGTCTATGCAGATGGAAATTGAAAGTTGAATATTCTATTGAGGAGTTTTATATGATAGCTTCGAGATTGACCCATAGAATTGTCGGATAGATTTGGTCGGTTGCGGGTAAGTCTAGAATGAGACTTCGTTGGGTATGACTCGAGTATGAGTACGGGTAGAAAGACTTGACCCTAGATTGTTGGCTAGTTGCCTAGAGTGTCGGTTTGTTGCCTAGACTGTTGGTTGCTTGCTTAAGTCTCAGATTGGTTGGCTATGTTCTTCAGTTGTCCGTGTTGGGTATAAGTTCATAAGATTGGGGTGGTGTCCCATGTCCCTAAGTTGGTCAGACCATAGAGTTGCCCTATGTTGAGAATTGGTTGCCTCTAAGATAAGAGATAAGTATGTCCCTGATAGCTACTCATCTCATATGGGTTGGCTGAATATCTGGTTTAGCTTAGATTAGCTGACCGTAGAGACTTGATTGTATGCTAAGTTGACTATTGGAAAACCGTAGGATGTCCCTATTGGTGTTGCGTGAGTATAGTTGGAATGAATAAGATGTGTTGGAAGGTAGGCTTTGGAATAGAATAGATATTTGGGAAAAGTTTGATGTTATAATGTTGGATGGGATGACGGATCATGTTGGTTTCGGAAATTGAGTTGCCTTGGTTGAAATATTGGAAATTCTTAGAACTGGTTGGATTGGTTGATTGATATTGAGCTAAAAAAAAAAAAAAAAAAAAAAAAAAAAATTGTTGGTAGTGCTTTGAGATAGTCGGAATAATTTCATTGACCGGATCAAGATTGAGGATAAGTGTACTGACGGAATTGGATAGTGCATGTAGCCGAGATCGGCGAATGTGAATATAAATGACCCTCAGAATTAATGTTGCTGGAATATGATAGTTGCCTATGCGAGAGGATAATATTGTTGGCTTGATCAATACGAAGAAACTTTTGAGTACAATGAGAAATATTACTAGAAGTGGGATGATGGTACAATTTGATGGATGAATCAGGATCGAGAGAATTTATGAGTTGCAAACAATGTGTATGGATGCGATCGATGATGAGTACAAGATTTGACCGATGTGAATCGGGGTATCGAAATAAAATGTTGCTATGGGATTTATCAACTTTGGTGGCATGGATGACAATGAACTTGAAAGGAATACTTGATATATCTAAGTCCGAATACTTTGGAAAATGTTGGATCGCTTGAGGAAAATGTCTTGATTTGAATTAGCAACATCTATTGTGTTATCAATTGGTTGGAATATTGAATAAACAAGTGGGATTATAAGAGATGCTTGAAAAGAATTATTGATGTTCGAAAAGGAAGGTACACCGTAGCTCGTTCGTTTTCTCTATCACTGAACTTGGCTGAAGTGCATGTATTTCGGGGACGCCTAAAATATGTGTATGATTCCGACTAAGTGGTATGCTGAATTCAAACGAAGCCACGGGAAGGATTATCATGTGCTAAGGATTTGCATGAGTGTCGGAGGAAAGATCAAAGATAGTAAACTATGTTGAATTAATTGGGATGCTGTAACGAGATGGCACATTACTTGAAATTAATCGAGAGATTACAGAAGAATATTAAATGGTGCAAGTTGATTGTTGAGAAGTTTCATGAAAAGCTTGGTTGAAGTTTTGGGGATGAGTTTTGTTTTAAGTTTCGAGGACGAAACTTTTTCTGGGTGGTATATATTGTAGTGCCCCGACCCGCAAGATGCCTTATGATGGATGGTTGGTTCGATGAAGCCTTGTTGGACTTGGGATTATGCGAAGAATCGCTTGGAAGACTATGCGATCGTGGCAGGATTCGTCCTATGAATGTGAGTAGTGTTGAACCCTTCAAAGATCCTTTAGCTTCACGCTTAAAATAAGGATAGTATGCTATGTTTCTTGTTGAATTGCTCAATAACACCTTGCATGGAATTTGGAAAGATAATGAAAGATAATAATCACATGAACGTAAACTGTTGTGGCTAAGTAAATTGTATGCTTGTACGCTGTTGCGATGAATTACATGACAGGTGAAGGCAAAGTCCCAAACACTTGGGCAGTGAGTATATCGAGCTTTGGCTCAATGAATAGATGGCAAAACAGATGTTAAGACCCAAGAACTGGGCAGTGAGTATGCTTGAATTATGTCCGAATGAATGTATGCTAAACAGGTGCTAAGTCCCAGGAACTGGGCGGTAAGTACATTGAGTTGGTTGGAAAGAGGTATGATATCAAAGATGTGGCAAAGAGATTAGAAAACAACATTCTATTATCCTGTGCCGATGTAGAATGTTGGTTTCACTAAGACCCTGGATGGGCAGATGATAATGTGAGCATTGGCTCAAGGCAAGATGGCTAGATGGCAAGATGGATGAGAATGATGGTTTTGCTTAGTTTTCCTTATCATGCATTATATGTCTTCTTCTTAGATAAGTTGCATATAGTTGCATGGTCATGGACAACTTGTCGACAAGGTGGTTTCTCGAACGGTATTCCTGGGCCATGGAACCCGGTTCGTCCTAGGGGAAACCAGTGCCGAAGTAGTGGCAGTGCTGATGTACTAGCACGGTATACAGGACTTGCAGTGGGGCTAGCTACCTGCACTGTAAGGGCGCTGTATATCTGTAAGACGGTCCAGGATGGCGTGTCGCCAGTGACCTTCATATAGATAGGTCAGGTGCTAATGATGTCTTATGCAGGCAGAGTAAATTATTACTCAAATACAGGGAAGGACGTCGGCTTTGGTAAGAATTCACCTGAATGGTGATAATCATATTGAATCATGATATTGTTTCTAACAATGTCTTGTGCAGGCAGAGTAAGTATTATAAATGTACAGGGATGGCTATACGACCGTGGGTAAGAATCACCAAAGGGTGATAACTGCATGCTTTTAATTATGTTGGCTATGAGATTTGCATGCTTTACTTCTTGTCGGCTATAACATGAAATTGACCCTAAGGCAACGAGAAAGACCATTGATAATAATATTCTGTAACATGATTACTTAGTGCTGTCTTCTTAGGTGAGTTGGGCCAGCACCGCTCGCCAGTACATTGATGATGTACTGACCCACGTTGTGGGCAATATTACAGGTGTTTGCTTGGGGGAAATCCTGTGAATCAGTGCTTGGCATCGATGAATCGGATGGGTGTGCAGAAGCTCTTCTTTCAAGACGATGTCTTCTGCTATACGGGACATAATGTATGGAACAGTGGAACTCAGATGTACCAGTGAGATTGTAGCCAAATTGGCAAGTCATTGTAAAGAAGTCGGTATATTCATTTGTAGCCTAAAGGGCAAGTGTATACATTCAGTTGGCTATTCAAGAGCCTTGTAAACAGTTGTAAACTCTGTATTCTGCTGCGAGTCTTGTAATCAATTGTAAACTCTGTATCCTGCTGCAAGTCTTGTAATCCATTTTGATTATCAATAAAGAGATACATTTCTTCATAAATTGTGTGACTTCAATTTATCTGCTTGGTTCTGCTGCCTTGTCGATGTTTTCAGAGAATTACCAGGAACTGTAATGGTTTTGCCTTGTACAAGTGAAATCTAGACTTGTACGGCATCACGCCCAGTGGCTTGTTTTCGATCCTCCGGGATCGGGGCGTGACAATTCGAAGCCAAGTCCACTCGTCGCCTGAAAGCACAGAGGCTCCGTCGTCTCCAGAAGCACAGTCTACTCGTCGCTCCAGAAGCACAGTAGTACTTACTCCTCCCTAGAGGCGCATATAGCGTGGGTCCACCCCAATTGGTTTGTTTAAACCGTTTCTTGCAAAAAATGTTAGGATTAAATCATGATTGATATCATATCAGATTGATTTAAATCTTAGACGAGGATCAATTATACTCCAAATCTAGGATAAAATCCCAAGATTTACTCGACTATATCCGAGCAAGCAAATCGACATGCGCCACGTGTTACCTCCTTCGATTCTGTTGATAACTACCAGAGATTTCGATTGATGGGAATCTCGATGTCCGCCATGTGTCATCGTCGCAGAAGCCCATACCGTACATTGATGGCAATTCTTTCATATCTCAGGAACCCTAATGTACATCGTATATGTACTCGGTTCTCTATAAATAGAAGGAGTTCTCCTTTAACTAATGAGATCGACAACCTTCATCTAAGAAGGAACAATCCACCAACAAACCAACAGAAGTACAACCCTCTCCAAGGGATCTTCTCCTCCAGACAGCCTCTTGATCGGTGACCCCAGTGTTCTATCAAAGGCGCCAGAGATCTAGAGCAAGGTTGATTTGTCGTCAGATTGTCAACGGAGTAAAGGAGCTGCTGCAGTGCTCGATCTCCACCGTCATACTTTTCCAGAAACGTCTTCTCCATTTACTTAGAATATCTTATTTAGGACTTCCTTCTTTGTACACAGATACTTCATACGTTCACTAAAGTAAAAAAGTTCGTTCAACCTTTTGTTATGTCAAACAAAATGGCGACTCTGCTGGAGGCTACCTTCTCCTCCAACGAGAAGGCGGTGATGCAATTTGATGACAACTTGCTAGGATATTCCCAGACATACTGGTCGTACGCTTCGACCAGCAAGCTTTTGAAGATCTCCTCTCTGATGAAAAGTCGAAGACTTTGAAGCGGTTCATACAACCGAAGAAGACTCGACGTATTTGGAGGCCTAAGGCTACTGCAGCTAGTAGCACGATGGCAGGAACTACGTCTCAGGACTCCCTCAACACCGATGCCACGGAGAAGATTTCGGCTGCTACAGCCTTATCCCCTCGCCCGATTCCTGTCCTGGAAAAGCATGGCGAAGAAGACGGTGGTTCTATGGTTGATATGACGAAGGCACGACGCCAAAGGAAGCGCACACCGGTCCAACCCCTCACGATGGGAGCATTGTCGGTAAGAAGATCTGTCTTCGAAAGAATCTCTTTCCCTTCAGGCGAGCTTTGAGTACGACTCATCCACTAGGGATAGTAGGAAGAGATCCCAGGTGGTTTGTGCTTCATGTAATAAACGTATGGCACCTATAGCAGACCAGAGGCCCGCGTTGAGAGCGAAGGATCAACGAATCTGAGACCAAGCCAGGGGGTATGTCCTACTGAGAGGGAGCTACACGAGCAGCATTCCCGCAGAAGCGACATGAGGCTTCCCTGCCAGACCCGCTCTGACCATACTTGCGTGCAGCTTCCCTGCACATACAATAAGGGTGCCATGGCGGAAGATCCGATCCTCTTCCAAGCGGAAGAAAAATCTGTGGCACAGGACGTGGTTAAATTAAGGCATACTTGCACCTAGATTACCATAAACTGCTACTGCCAGCAGGCGGCCGTACCGTCATCGAACAGGCGTTCCGTCTTCCAAAGACTTTACTCCGCGTTGACCCCACACCAGAGGCTCAACAGGGGGTCGGTGAGCCATAGAGAAGATGAACCTCGCACCTTCACAAGCTACGCGGTGCAGAGTTCTAGAGCTATTAAGAAGCCCTTCCAGAATCCATCCGTGTCGGTCGCTAAACAGAAAAGGAGACCGGAGAGCAGCAAAGCTAAGGTACCTGATACAAGTGTCTTCCAAGGCACCCGTTCCAGATCTGCATTGGGTGCCATACCAAATACTGGGGTAGCCAGCCTCCTACCATGCCCGACAACCCTGTGTTCCAATCTGAGGAGGAGCAATACGACATAGATGCCTCCATCGGCACAGCCTGTCACAAGACTGTAGGTAGCAACCGTGCTGAGTCCGAGGAAGATCACAATCTTACGGTGTATCCTTAAGACGGCGAGGCTTAGGCGTCTGAGCCAGAGAGCGAAGGATCCACGGCTCCTTCGACTCATCCTCAGACTTGGTTTGTGTTCATGGCCGATGGCAACGAGGATGACAACAACGAAGCTCTCAGACGTATCGAAGCCCTCGATACAAAGTTAGATACGTTGACGGACACCATGAAGACTCTGTCCTCGGTCATAATAGACCTCAAGAGCAATATGGCCCCCACTGCCTCTACACCTGCGCTTGATCCACCAACCAATGATGGATCAAGCAAGCTGCCTGCCGCCCACCAGACAAGACCCTTCTTGTCTTCTCCATCAGCTACAGGTTCTGCAATATCGACCGAGATATAACAGGCCATCAAGGAGCTATATGCTCGTCATGATGCCAAGGAGAAGGAAGCAGCACTTTGGAAGATGGGTATCCATCAGCCATACCCGGCCGAGTGGGACAACGTCGTCTACCCTTTCAAATACAATTCGTAGACGCTTACACCTTACGAACGGAAGGGGTCTCCTCGACAATACTTGAGGTACTTTGTCTCGATAACTGGGCACCTGCCAAAGGATGACGCCCTCCTATCCAATATATTCATAGGAGCCCTGTAGGGGGTAGCCTATGAATGGTTCTGCAGTCTTTCGGACGATTGTATCTCGTCATTTGAAGACCTGAAGACTTTGTTCGTGGACCGATTCTACGAAAGAGGGATGGACATGACGATGTCGACCCTCATAGAAATTTTTTAGAGGAAAAAGGAGACTGTCCGCGCATACATCGAGCGCTTTCGCCAGACAGCTCTTAGATTGCCGCCCGGCATGCCTGAGCCCATGCTTATGGACTCAAGCCGCAAGATCATGCTACCCGCAATCAAATTGTGGCATAATGCTCCCTGTACGGAGTGGACGCCTTTCAATATAGAGGCGGACACCGCACAGAGGAAAGCCTAGGACGCGCTGTAAAACCCCCTAAATTTTGGTATATTTAAATAATTTAGGCATGTATACAAATATTAGGAGTGTATGTTAATAATAATAAATAATAAATACACAAATGACAGTATTATTAATAATAGCATTAGTGTTAATAATATAAAGGAATATATTACTGTGGGTATATTTTTATACACATGGGAATTTGAGTGTGTATATTATTATATATGCGCTATATAAATTAGTATGCTAATCATAAGGAAAGGAAAATGTGTACTGTAGCAAATGCTACAGTACCTATGCTAAAACCGAACCCCTTTCTCCAATGTAGCCGTGAGCTACATTACCAGCGGGTCCCTGAGATGGCCCACCATATCACAAGTACCCAGAGGCATTTCAAGTTCTACACGAACTTATACTGCAGTGCAGTATATAAGCCTAGGATGGCCGATTGGTCGAAACCCTAACCCCCACATCTCTTCGATATTCGAACCCATCCACCAGAGCACCCCCGACCTGTTCCCTGGACCCCGACGAACCACCCAGAGGGGCCTGCGACCGCCGCCACCGACCGGAGCTTTGCCAGCCACCCGACCCGACCGAAAAAGACCTCCTTGTTTTTCGTTCAGCAACTGAGGTACCCACTTCTCGATCCAAGTTCTTCCTATCTATTATATCGTTTTCGATTCTACGAGTTCCTACGTAAGGCCAACATAACCCCCTCAAAACCCTTCCTGGTAGAATCGAGCAAAACTCCATACATAGCTCGATATTCGAACCCAATTCTCGAGAAAAACTCGAGGAAAAACAGAATAAAAAGCAGTCGCAAACCCATAATTGAAAGCCAAACTTTTGACGATTCTTCGACAGTTTTGTGAAACTAATTGAACACGTGTGAAGACAACATAACCGCGACTAAAATGCAACTGGTAGATTGGTATTTCGATTTCTGTGCAAGAATTAAATCAATGTTAAACATGAGCGAAAAACTATTTTCAAAATAGTAAATTTTTGAATTTTTCTCCGATACGACGTGCGCTCCGACAAACCGGGCGACATGGTCACACGCTATACGCATCAAAAGGTGCGTATGGATGTTGCGGACATGTGGGAACTGACAGAACTCAGTTTCGTCGCGTGTGCGCGACGAAATCAACGCGTATCCGTCGAGATACCCCCGTATCGGCGTTTTGCAAACTTGTCCATAACTTCGTGTACAGTCGTCGAATCGAGACGAAACTTGCACCAACAGGTCCGGATCGAAATTCTGGTCCTGCATTCCAAGTTTGGTTCGATTCTGAGAAGGTCGAATCGGAATCTATTTTTGGCGGGCCCGCGACCCACTCAAACGGGCGATTTTGTACACGGCACCTCGGAATCCAAAACTGGACATACCGTTGAGTTCCTCTCCTCAAGCTGAAACCGTAGACATGTAGTTTGGCGACTTTAGAGACCGTAGACTTTGGCACGCGTTTCGGTGCAAAGCGAGTCCAACGGTGGACATCGTTTTGACCCGAAATTACGATTTTGCCCCTGTTCCATAATTTGACTTTCGGACAGGTGTTTCCTAGGTATATCTTCTTCACCGAGATCATTTTTGATGTTTTTTTCAGCGTTTGGAGTCATCTGTGATTTGTGAGTTTTGGTGCTGACACTTGCTACTCTTGGATTTGCCCTTCTCGTACCGCAGGCAAGATACCTTTCCACCTTACTCTGCGATTATTATATTCTTATTTTCAGTTGTTATTGTCAGCATTTTGTTTCGTGATATTTAAACTGTGCGTCCAAGTCACACTTGGGTGCAAGCGACTCTATCGGTCGTTTACCTCACCTTATTTATTTCTCGTGCATTGACTTAGTCTAGTGACCACACATTGATGATGAAGTATTGGTATATCTCATACGGCCTTGACACTTGTTGTATCACATGATATGAGTCACATGTAGGACACGTTTCTGCGTAGTCGGCTGGCCACCGATACGTATGGAGCGTGCGACGGATAGGAGTAACTGCCTATAGTATTGCATGTTAGAAGACTTGGCAGTTACTAGAGATTCATATCAGTCATGGAGATGATGATACCAGGTATTGGGTGGGGAGAACAATACCTGACGTATGGGCTTCTTTACACTTCCCTGATTACCTGTGCGCTCCTCCGGAGACGCAGGCTCCAGGCGCCCTCTGACGTTTTTCATAGCGTTATGGACGTAGCCCCTTGCACATGGTGCCCTCTGACGCTTCCCGAGCGTTATGGACGTAGGCCCCTGGTACCCTCTATGGGAACTATGCCGATCCTATTTACAGCCTGGGCTCATGCGTCGAAGGATTATATCTCAACTGCATATTCACAGTAGAATGGTCAGGAACCCGATTGTATGCATACCTTTCTCTTATTATATTATCACAGTTTATATGGCATGGTGTTTTCTTTTATCTTGCTATGTCCCCTGAGGACCTGGTTATCTCTCCAAGTTTAGACGATTTTCTACAGGAGTACGGAGCGACATTGGAGCTATCCTACATTGATGGCGAGGCAGTCACTACTGATTTCTAGTCTATTCTATATTTGAGACATTAGTGGACAATATTTTACATCTCTTTTCTTTCTATTTTTGCGGAGGTTGGACTCCGATCTTGTGAGACTATTTTTCATAGCTGTTTGGAGTGAGTATGTTCACCCGACTATCTTTTGATACTCTACTTTATTCATTTTGACTTTATTATCTTCTGTGTTGAGCTGTTATGAGATTAGATATGTTATTCTGGCCTGTGGTTATTTATTTACAGCTTATGTGTATATACGAGGATTCTATATATTAGGGTATTCTTCGTATATGTGCAGCTGGCATGTTCACGTACTCGGTCCTACGTATTTTGGGACTGGGTCGTTACACGCACAGGTCCTGGGGCTACACTTTTCTGCGCCTGAAGACAAGGGGAGACGTTCGTCCAGCAGCAACCCCAAAGATGGAAAAGGCAAGCAGGCCATGACTATTAACATCTCCAAAAGTTCAGCATCCGTGAACCCCAAGTCTGCGAAAACGTATAGGCCAAGGGAGACTTACTCCTTCAATGATGAGAATACGCTGGAGCTCTTCGAGATGGTTACGAAAAGTGGAAAACTGTCCATCCTGGCACCCAGGCATCCTGATGAAGTAGCAAATATGGACCATCCCAAGTACTACCATTACCACCAGTACGTCCACTACTCAACACTAGATTGCTATGTGTTGAAAAGGCAAATCCAACACCTCATCAATGCCAACGTTATATATTTGGATTATAAGAAGAAGACCGTAACGGCCAACATGGTTACTCTCCAGTTTGGGAGTTTTCTAGCCACAGAGGTGCAAGATTGCGTTGTTCCCATTCCAAAGGCGACAATTGAAGTAGTCAACCTTCCACCAGTACGGGACAACGCTAAAGGGCTCATTCCGTTCTCCATACCTCAAGGAAAAGTCTTGTGGATTCATCCTGACTTAGTCCCCGACATGATGGCACCTACGACCCATTCTACCAAAGGGAAGAAAAGCAAAACATGACGCATGGTCTCAGTTTTGGCCGATGATGCTTTGGTGACCACCCGCTTATCGCAACGACAAGAGAAGGCCAGGCTCTAGAGCAGGAGGAGTCTGCACCGACTACTTCTCCTGTCCCAGATGTATCAGGAGCAGGTCCATCTCAAGCTCCTGACCCACTAGAGGCAGGTCCATCTCGGGCACCTACCAACGATAAGCAAAAATAGAAGGAGGTTTGCTTCGATAAACCTCTCAGAAAGGATCCAGTAATAGGGCCTATCAAGCCCTACAACTTCGATATTCTAGCACAGTTGGCCAACACTCCGGCTAGATTATCGCTTTTCGATCTCCTCTACCTCTCTAAAGAGACCCGAGACGCGCTCAGTGAAGCCTTACAGAACGCCGAGTCCTTCCTTACTCAGGTTCGGCCACCAAAAGAAGATCCTGCAGCTTGCCCACATTGCCATAGCATGGTCGAAGTGATTCCTAGTATCACTTTCATCTAGCAAGACATGCTGCTAAAGAATAACCGGCACAATCGCTCCCTGTATTATACAGGGTATGTCGGTGCCATTAAGGTCGTTCATATCCACATTGACCCAGGTTCCTCTCTGAGCATTATCCCAAGAAGCCTCCTTTAAACTCTAGGGATTTCGATGCATCGGTTGTCAGCCTCGAACACAACAATCAGCGGCTTCAATGCAAGAAAAAGTAAGCCTCTGGGCAAAATTTGCCTGAAGTGTCAGATTGATGACCTCCATACTGAAGTAACTTGCTATGTCATCGATGCAGACATAAACTACAACATGCTGCTAGGACGACCATGGATCCATGAGTACATGATTGTCCTTTCCATCCTACATTAGAGCATGAAGTATGTGGCCAGCGATAGGACCATCAAAACGGGGATTACTGATATCGACCTGTTCCGAGGACTTGAAGCCTACTTTACAGATGTTGATCTATATAAGTCAGTCCCCTAGGATGACGATAACAATGATGCTGATGATGAGGCAGGGACAGCCTCAGAATGTGCAGCAGTGACCAAAAAACCTTTAAAGGTTCAACTGAAAGGAAGGCCTCCCAAAGTATCAGTGCCTCTCATTGTTAAGCTTCGGGGTAGAGCTCCACCTTCGCCTCCTGTGACGATAGAAGATGGTTAGGAGCCAATATGAATAAGGCTACCCTGGAGGTCTCCAAGGCAAACCACGAAGGTGCAGGAGCATGCGACCACAGCTCCTTTAGTAGTCAAACTAAAAGGGAGGCGTCCTCCCCCTCCTTCCGCAATAGCTCTAGTCCTCACTGACGAAGAGCTAGAAGACTACGTCTATGCCAATACGGGGGTGTTTTCCATTGATTATAAAAGAACATAACAGTTTTATGGAAGGGCTGGACTTTTACATTACAACACAAACTCGCTCGTACAAAGAAAGCCTAGGGACGAAAACCTAGGTACAACAATCTAAGTACAATTGTTTATTTTTTTCTGGGGAGGTGACGGTAGAGGCTCGAAAAAGCGACGGCAAATCTGTCTTACTCCTTGGACGATCAGACGCAGCTTCGGCTCCGGAGAGGAAATGCTCTTGCTCGAATGTGGATCGCTCTGTGTCTGGCTCTGCGCGTATATCTTCGTGCTCTTCTTTTTTTTTTCCTGTAAGGGAATGGCACCTTGCTATTTATAGGCATCATGAGTGGGGATGTATAGCCACATGGTGGATTCTGAGCCCCAAACCATTATGTTGATTACCATAAATCTGGTTTATTATGATTGCAATATATCTGGACAATTATGTTGATTGCCATAAATCCAGATTGTAATGATTGCATTAAATCTGCATTAAATCTGGATGATTATGATGATTGTAATAAATCTGGTTTGCTTGGGATTTGACCAAATCTGGACGGTTGTGTTGATTGTAGCAAATCTGAGGTATTGAGATTTGATCGACTCCTGCCACGTGTCCCTCATTGACTGCAATAAATATGAATTATTGAGACTTGATCAGCTCCCGCCACGTGTCCCAACTGCTGTGAGCCGCATGGAGGACTGTCATAATTGGACCGCATGAGTGTGACCTCGTGTCAGAACTACATAAGGGTAGCCTTATCTGAACCGCATGTCAATCCTTTAGTCTGAGCCGCATGAGGGTGGCCTTATCTGAACCACATGACAATCCCTTAGTCTGAGCCGCATGAGGATGGCCCCATGATTCGAGCCACATAGGAGTAGCAGCCGTATGGGGGTGGCCCTATGATCCGAGCCGCATGAGAGTAGTAGCCGCATGGGGGTGGCGGCCGCATGAGAGTGCCTGCCGCATGAGGGATGGTAGCCGCATAGAGAGCTTTTTGGGGTTGGTGGACTGTGCCAGCTGTGAAGATTTTCTTGTCTTCCCTAGGAGCCTGTCACTATGTCAGGGACATTATTTCACTTTAATGTAAGGGCTGTCAAACCTTCGTGTCAGAGCCGTCGCTTCGCATTAATTGAGCCAGCTGCATAAATTAATTACGGCCTGTTTGTGAAGGACCTTTTGAACCGCATAAGTCCACGTGGCTCGCTGGGAACTTATGAGCCACTTGAAACTCTAATAAACTTTTGAGCCGCATGAAACTCTCCTGAACTTTTGAGCCGCATGAAACTCTCCTAGTCTTGAGCCGCATAGGATTTCCTGTTCATTTCCATGCTTCTACAAGACCCCCTTCAAAGTTTTTAATTTGAAAAATTGAAATACTTTGAATGAGAGGCATGGCTATGTCCACATAAGCTCCCCTGGCCGCATAAAATATTCTGGCCGCATAGACTTCCTAGCCGTATGGCCTTCCTGGCCGCATGAACTGCCTGGCCGCATGGACTGCTCTGGCCGCATGGATCGCTCTGGCCGCATACTGTCCTTTCTGCCACGTAGGCATCATTAATTGTTCTTGATTCGTTTTAATTTGGAGCCGTCTTTTGGGGCAGGATCCCAAGGGTCAGATTTGCCTCGATGACCGAAGCGTCGATTTTGCTCTTTAGGCGGCGCACGAATCGAAGCATCCATCGGTTTATGAGCCCATGTCCACCTATAAATAAGAGTAACTTTTTAGAGAAACTCTTTACTTTCTTCTGTTATTCGAACCTCTCTTGCCCTAGGCTGCCGTCTTCTTCTTCTTCTTCTTCTTCTTCTTCTTCTTCTTCTTCTTCTTCTTCTTCTTCTTCTTCTTCGATCAACGATGGCCCCCAAGACTTCCAAGGCTGTGACGAAGGGTAAGGGAGTGGCTTCTACGTCGACTGCGGCACCTGAAGTTCATCCCAACGTTCACCCCACCATTGCTGGTAAGGATTTTGGGAGGATCGTATGCTTCAAAAACCCTTAACAAAGATGGCTCTGTTGCATGTTTTATGTACAAGCCTTTAATGCGTCCCTCGTCTTTATCGAACTGTTTAAATTGTATGTGCCGCATAGACGTCCCATATCCGAGCCGCATGGGGGTATACCCCATGTCCGAGCCGTATGAGAGTCATCTAGTGGCCGCATGAGCACTTCGCAAATTGAACCGCATAAGGACCCATCGAACAGAGCCGCATAAGCCCCCCTCTGAAATGAGCCGCATGAAGCTCCCATCAAACGAGACCGCATAAGCCCATCTGAACTGGGCCGCATGAAGCCCCGCTAAGCAGAACCGCATAAGCCCCGAAACACTAAATTAGTTTCACCTGGCCATCTTCTAACTTTCTTTCTTTTATCTTTTTTTTTTGCAAGGACGTGGTCCCAAAATTTAGTACTTTTTGACTTAAATAAACGACTTTGTTTACATCATCTTTTATCTGTCGTACTTGTACTGCATCTTTGCTATTATGTGTTTGCCCCACTGGGGGACTATTTGTGGACCTATTACCCTCGGCATACCTTGGTTTTAGGTATGGATAATAAGTTTGATTAGGGATACCTAGAACGATTCCACAGTAAGGTGGCCATGGAAATTCTTGGTATCGAGCGAAAGAATGCCATGGGGTAGCTGGGCCCCAGAGGCATGATGAAAAATGAGCTGTATGTACTAGAGGACTTAGTACAAGATTTGTGGTCACAGAGGACATTTGTGGTCAACTGAGGACATTTGTGGGCCTATTATCCTTGGCGTACCATAGTTTTTTTTCTTTTCGGGTATGGATAATAAGTCGAAGGAAAACTGACATAATTACTCAGAGGTAATGAGGACGTGGCAAGTGTGGAGGTTTTACCGCAGGGTCTTCCTGCTCAGAGATAATGAGGACGTGGCAGGAGTGGACTTAGCGGAGGATACATAGAACAACTTAGAGGTAATATGGACGTAGAAGTTCTATGCAGGGGGTGGTTTGTTTTTGATGGAAGTGAAACAACTCAGAGGTGACATCGACGTAGCTGTTTCGGGAAATTTGTGGATCTGTTACCCTTTTTATGCACTAAAAGTGCGGGCGGTAGATCATGAGGAAGGAGCTCTTTTAGGAAGAAAGTTCAGAGGTATGATCATACATGACTTACTACCCAGAAGATGCGATATAGATTTATCTGGAGTGACCAGAGTGTAAGTTCAACGGTACCTGCGGGTACATAACTTAACAATCTGGAAGATTTGGAGTCAGAATGTAAGTTCAGCGGTACCAGAGGGTACATAACTCAACAATCGGGGAGATTTGGAGTCAGAATGTTAGTTCAGCAGTACCAGAGGGTACATAACTCAACAATCTGGGAAATTTGGAGGGTGTCGTTTCAGACATAATACTTCTTCAGGAACTTGCCGTTGATGGGCAACATGAGCAAGTCTCCGTTTTGTTTTGCGAGGCGGTAAGACCATTAGAGAATATAACCTCGATGACAAATGGGCCTTCCCACTTTGGCTGGAATTTACCGGTGGTTTTGTGAGTCATAACCATCGGCCTCCGAACTGCCAGAACGAGATCGCCTACTTAGAATGTTCTGATTTTAACCTTCTTGTTGAAAGCCCCCGAGATACGTGCTTGGTACAGCTCGATTCGTTATTGAGCTAACATGTGCTTCTTATCTAGGACCTCCAATTCTTGTAGTCGGCGATGGTGATTATTATCTGTTGTCAATCGATAAGTAAGAGCAATGCGAGTGAGGGGATTTGAGTCTCCAATGAGAGAACTGCCTCACTCCCGTATACTAAGGAGAATGGTGTGTTCTCCGTGGCCGTCCGAACTGTAGTACGGTATGCCCACAAGCATTCGCCAAGCTTCTCATTCCAGTCACGTTTATTAGAAGACACGAACTTATTGAGTAGCTTCATTATAGTTTTATTGAACGCTTCTGCCAGCCCATTCGCTGTCGGATTGTACAGCATTGAAGCAACATTCTGGATCCGGTGTTTGTCGCAGAACAGATAGAAGGCGTGGCTTGCGAACTGCGGACCGTTGTCGTGGATGATCCTTCGGGGAAGTCCAAAGCGATAAATGACGTGATGCTTGAGGAAGCTGATCACGTTTGAAGTCTTCACTTCTACCAGCGGAATAGCCTTCGCCCATTTGGAGAAGTAATCTGTGATTGCGATTATAAAACAATGTCCTCGGGATGAGGGCGGAGTGATCGGACCAATGATGTCCATTCCCCATGCTTCGAATGGCCAGGATGCCACCGTTGGATATAGAAACTCGGATGGCTGGTGGATGAAATCTGTGTAGACTTGACAGGCTTTGCACTTTCTTGCATAGTCTATCGCATCTGCAACCATCGTGGGCCAGTAGTAGCCCATTCGGCGAAGGCGATCTTGTAGTTTCGGGCCAGGCTGATGGGCCCCACAGATGCCATCATTAACTTCACGCACAGCTTCTTTGGCTTCTGTATTTGACAGACATCGAAGCAGGAATCCATCGTATGATCGTCGATACAGCATTTTCGTCTCCGTATCATAGAAGAATCTGAGGGAACGTCTTCTGATAGAAGTGGCTTCCTTTGGATTCTCGGGCAGGATGTCGTAGACCACGAAGTCGATGAATGGTTGTCTCCAGTCTGGTGCTTCGTCGACTGTCAGAGCGGAGTAACTCTCAACACATTGAACATTATTCTTGGGACAGACCAATTTACGGCCTATTATGTCAACCAGATTATAAGCCTGATTCGGTACCGCTAGGGAAGCGGCCAGGCCTGCTAGGGCATCGGCTTCAATGTTCTGGAGCCTGGGAACGTGTTCTATGAAAAACCCTTCCAAGGACGAGATAATGTCAATCGCTATTTGGTGATAGGGGATCATGTCTTCATGACGAACTTCGTACGAACCCCATATCTGATTGACGATTAACTGCGAATCGCCGTATGCTTCAAGATACTCTACCCCTAGCTCCTTTGTAAGTCGGAGGCCAATGACCAAAGCGTTGTACTCTGCCATATTGTTCGAATAAGGCTCCGTGAGGGAGTAAGCCCGATTGATCACCAGCCCGGAGGGAGAAATTAGTACCACTCTGACTCCAGCGACGATGTTGCCCTTGGGCCCAGTTCTGGAAGCGCCGTCGAAGAACATTCGCCATATGGCATCATGAGAGACCACACTTGAATTGGCGACCTCATCTTGAATCTCTTCGTCTATTCTGGTTGACTCCGAACCTGGATGAGCTGCTAAAAAGTCTGCTAGAGCTTGACCTTTAACAGCTTTCTGCGGGACTAAGATCATGTGGTATGGAGACAGTAATATCGCCCAGGTAGCGAGGCGAGAGCTGAGTGCACCTGGCTTAGACATGAGGACCCTGAGGGGGGTGACTCTTGATATGACATGGATGGTTTATCCCGTGATGTATTGTCACATCTTCTGAATGACAAACACCAGAGCAAGGCACTCCTTTTCTACGGCAGTGTATCGGTGTTCCGGCCCCATCATCATTCGGCTGAGGTAATATATAGCCTGTTCATGGCCTGCATCATTATTTTGCGCTAGTAAAACACCGAGAGAATGCTCCATGGCTCGCACATAAAGCAGGAATGGTTTTCCAGCAACCGGGGCCACCATGACTGGAGGGTTCGACATATATTCTTTGATGATGTCGAAGACGCGCTGGCATTCTTCATCCCATACGAATGAAATACCCTTCTTCATGAGGTGGGTGAATGGCTGACATCGTCTGGAGAGGTTAGAGATAAACCTCCTGATGTAGGCCAACCTTCCTTGAAGGCCTCGGAGTTCACGAAGATTTCTCGGGGGACCCATCTCCATGATTGCCTTCGTCTTCTCAGGGTCTATGTGGATACCCAGGAAAGTAATGATGAAAACCAAGAATTTCCCGCTGGATACGCCCAAGAAGGATTTTGTGGGATTCATTTTCAAATTGTGCGCTCGTATCAGGTCGAACACTGTCCTCAGATCTTACAGATGATCTTCCTTAGAGCGGCTTTTGACGGCGATGTCGTCGACGTAGCACTCCACTGTCTTGCGCAGGTGGTCTCTAAAGATGATGCTTATAGCTCTTTAATAAGTGGTGCCAGCATTCTTTAAACCGAAAGGCATGACTGTGTAGCAGTATGTGCCAATTGGTTTTCGGAATGATGTATGCTTTTCGTCATCAGGGAACATCTTGATTTGGTTGTACCCCGAAAAACCATCCATGAATGACATACGCTCAAAGCCACAGGTATTATCAATCATGATGTTGGTGACAGAGAGGGGGAACTCATCCTTAGGACACGCCTCATTCAAATTGCGAAAGTCGATGCAGATTCAAATCTTTCCATTCTTCTTGAGGACTGGTACTATGTTGGCGACCCAGTCTGGATGTTGTTCCTCACGGATGAAGTCGCTGGCTATTATTTTGTTGACCTTAGCTTCAACGGCATTCATGATGTTGAGGCAGAACCGTCGTTGCTGTTGCTTGACCGGTTTTGCGTCCGGACGGATGTTGAGTTTGTGAAGTACAACCTCAGGGTTCAGTCCTGGCATGTCTTTGTAGCTCTAGTCGAACACGTCGATGTATTCTCTGACGAGTTGTAGTAGTGATTCCCACTCTTCGTCTGTCAGACTTTTGCTGACGAAGATGGGCTTTGGAGAAGACTCATCACCGAGATCGACTTGCATAACCTCATCATCGGTGGGAGGCTTTCTTTGTTCGAACCGCTTTTTCCATTGCGCATCTAGCTGTTGTGCCCACAGCTCTAACTCAAGAAGTTCAAGAATGTCTTCATCTTCTTCGTAGGCGTCGGCTAATGCCATATTGGCGGACAAGACTTGCCTGAGTACATCCCCGATGTTGACATCCAAATCGAAAGTGGGTGATCCGGTTGAGTGTGAATGCCAGTCGCATTCCTCGTTTAAGCTTTCAGGGGTCGTTGTCGGTGTAACATAACCTAGTCCACATCTAATTTTGTTGTAATAATCTCGTGGTTTCCCAGCTGGGACCGATAATTGTAAGGGTAACCGCCATCTAGTGTCGTAGTTCAAACCTGGTGTAGTTTCCAGATCATACCCCTGTTTTTGCATGAGGTACTTGGATCGGTAACTATACAGATAAAGGGGCAGTCTCCTGGTGTCGGGTTCGAGTTTAACTTCTTCTATCCTGAAGGGCTGTGGATCATTCTTCCGGCCGAAGATGATTCGATGATCCTCTCCCTCAATTATGCGGTAAGCATCTTCTACTGGAGTAAGTTGGTTTGTGGTGTAGACATTTGTCACCTGTGTGTGCAGGTGGGTGCCTATACCATGTTCCATAGCATACATTGTACAAAGCATATTAAGCTCGAGGTAGTTCAAAGATAGCCCTTTATTGATGAAATAAGGTATCTTTTCCAGTGGGATTACATCATCTGCGGATGGAACACCAGTGTGAGCAGCGACATACTTGGCCAGCTCTGACTCTTCTTCAGCCACCCCTTGTGTAAATGAAGACTGAGAGGATGACTTGGGCAGCTTAATCATCAGGGGCTCCACTGATGGAGCAGAACATGGAGTCGTTGGCATACTAGCCACCCCCAGTTTGGTGCTTGGTGCTGGGCGAAGAGTTATTGGCTGGCTAGCAGTCCCCGGCTTAGCGCTCGGCTGCCGATTCATTCTGGAAAGGCGAATCGTCATCGACTTGACGGAGGGATTAAGGTCCTCTATTTGTTGCTGGCTAGCTCTAAGCAGCCTAATTGTCAGTGGCTCTGTCGTGGGTCTTGGCGCTTGGCCAGACCTTGGCAGTCGGATTATCATCTGTCCCTCTTGTACGGAGAGGCCGATTGCATCCTTATGCAGAGTGGCTGTAAGTGGTGCAGTCCTGCCAGGTTTACGGGCTTGAAGGTGGATTGTCAGAGGTTCTTTCGATCCAATTGCTGCCTCAGTTTGAGCTTGAGTATCTCCTTCGACAAGGTGCCTTTTTGACTTCTCGTACAAACATGAATCTGAGTAGTAGGATTCGACCCCTTTAAAGGGATCGATGTCGGCAAATTTTGTCTTCACGAAGCCGTACTTGTCGACGTACTTGAAGAACTGGTACAGTATGGAAGGTACGATCATGTAATCGTGTATCCAAGGATGCCCCAGAAGAATATTGTAAGACGTATCTGCATCTATGACATAACAGGTCACTTCTGACTGAAGGTCGCCGATTTGGCACTTCAAGCGAATCTTCTCGATCGGATAACTTCTGCCTGAATTGAAACCGCTGATGGCGGTGCTTGTCGTTGTCAGGCGATGCATTGGGATGTACAGATGGTGTAGCAGACTCTTCGGGATGATGCTTATGGAAGAACCGGGATCAATATGCATCTGATCCACCTTGATATCGCCAATATACCCAGTATAATACAGAGGGCGATCGTGTAGGTTAGTCTTGATAAGCATATCCTACGGAGTAAAGACGATGTTGGGCATTGCACCTGTGCAAGCGCTGTCCTGGAGATCTGCAGGCGAGCTCTCCCCAGTGAGATTGGACTGAGCCAGATATGCGTCGGCATTCTGGAGTGCCTCGCTCAGTACGACGCGAACATCTTTGGAGAGTCTCAGGAGCTTGTATAATGACAACTTGGCCGGTGTGTTGGCCAATTGTGCCAAGATATCGAAGTTGTAGGGCTTCTCCAGCCCATGAGATGTCTCCCTTCGGAGCAGTTTGTCAAAGCGAGTCTCCTTCGGCCTAGGCTTGGCGGTCGTCGAAGGCTGCGAAGGTGCAGGAGCATCAGCAGCTGCCGACTGATGATCTTCAGCCGAGTTACCCAGTGGAGGTTAAGTTTGTGCGCCGGATCGGGTAACAACAGCCGTAGCTGCTTCGACCTCTGTCGAGATTGTGCGACATGATTTGACTTTCCCACTCTTCTTCTTGCTGGTGGAGGGAGATGCGGACTTAGTCACTTCAGGTACCAGGTCTGGATGGACCCACATGACCTCCCCTCGTGATGTGGTAAGGGGCACTAGACCAACAGCCTGGCCTCGGGGAGGTGGAAGGTTAGCGACCTTCATTCTTGCTCTGGGGACGGGCACTACTCTATCTTGAGTCTTTGTCGAAGAAAAGCTGCCGAATTGTACTAACACCATGTTGGCTGCTACGGTCACCTCTTCGAAATCAATGGCCAAGGCCTTAGAATCGATAAGATGCTGGATGTATTGCTTCAGTTGGTAGCAGTCTTGTGTAGCATGGTGGATATAGCGATGGTAGTGGCAGTACTTTATGCTTTCCATCTCTACAGGACGAGGTCTACGCCTTGGAGGAGGGAGCTGAATTCGACCTCCTTGTATGAGCATGTCCAAGATGGGCTTGACATGGCCGTCCTCGAAGGAATAGGTCATCTGAGGCCACTGCTTCTCTGCCGGCTTCGATTCAGGCTTCGTATCTGTGTCGGCCACCGTAGCTTGTTTGCCCTTGTTGTCTCGATTGTTGGAGGGGTTATCACCATTGTTGCTGTTGGTGTTAGGGCATTTGCCCTCGTCCTCTCCTTCTTATACGTGCAATCCCAGTTAGCAAGCTTTCTTCAACTCATCTTCTGCGCTAGTGGCGCTGATAATGAAAGTCTTCCAACCGTTAAACTGACTTTCGCCCATCCAGAGGCTGATTGTGGGAAGCAGTCTCTTTTGGAAAATTTTAATTAAGGACGAATCAGGGTTACCGGAAGGCAACTTCATCGCGGTTTGGCGAAACCGCTCGATATAGTTCCTGGTCAGTTCCTTTTCTCCTTGGATAACGTCCATGAGGGTGGACATCATCACATCTTGTCCTACTTCGTAGAACCTCTCCAGGAACATATGTTTGAAGCCAGCAAAGGAATGGATGCAGTTGTTCGGTAAGTTGCGGTACCAGTCAAAGGTGACCCCTTCCAATGCCCCGATAAACAATCGCGTAAGGATGGCATCGTCATGAGGCAGATGGTCGGTTGTGACTTCGAAGTAAGTGATGTACCGACTCACAGAGGTCTTGTCATCATACGGATTGATGTTGAATGGTTTATATCTTGGTAGGAAGGGCACATCTCTCCATGCAGTAGGATACGGTTGTCGTATCCTGAGGTCCTGGCAGTTTTCTTGGGTGTGGAACATGGCCCGGAGCTCCTGGACCTCTCTTCTTGCCTCCCTGGCCTTGTCTGCAGTGGTGGGAGCCGATATTTCAGGAGGATTATCACCCGGGTTTGGTGCAGCTGAGTTCGAGTCCGCATTGACCGTGGGTCCCACGTTTGTTTGGCCAGTTGTTCTTTCTTGCAAAGTTGGAAGGGCCGCTTTAATCTCGTCTACGAACTTGACCAAGGTATGCAGTATGGCCTCCAGAGTGTCGATGCGTTAGAGATCACTGGGACCATCTTGGTTGTTGTCCGTCATGAACACCGTCCTTATATGAGGAGAGATGGAAGGAACGGTGGAGGATGCGCCCTCTGAGTCATACCCTTGTACAGAGAAGTCGTCAGGGTATGTGGGAATGTTCTCCTCTGGTTTGGACTCAGAAGGAGTGGTACCCCCAGCTTCAGAGCTTGTCTCGTCTCAAGAGTTATGGACATCCTCGGGGACGTTGGAACCTGCTGCATTTGTTGGGGGATCCGTTTCCTCTGGATTCTCTTCTTGGAACACCGGATTGTCGTAGATGTTTGAAGGAATGCTACCCCCGGCTCCGGCGCCTCCCAGAGATGTGGACGACGAATCTCCAAGTGTGGCAGATTTCGTCTTTGAGCGAGTACACTGGAAAACTCCTCCCATAACGGTCGTGGACAACCGCTTAGAAGAGAGTTTCTTAGTTAAGATTTTTGGGCTGGCGACAATTGTTTTCTTCCCTCTTCCGCTGCCAGGGATCTTCTGAGCAGAATTGTAGGAGGCGACGAGAAGTGCCTCGTCTTCTGAGCTTGGGTGTTGCAGTCTTTGGAAGACGGATCGCCGATCTTCTTGTGTGGCCGCCTTACTGTAGCAGCAGTTGACAATGACTTGAGTACAGTAATGTCCAAGGGAGGACTCTCTACACACTAAGTCTTCGTCTCTTTCCTTGTGCTTGTGAAGAATTACGTTGTACAAGTCACTCGTTTTGTGGGCCCGGGAGTCCTGAGCACATGAGTGTGTTGGCATCTTGCCTGCTCCCTGATGTGGGGGTAGTACGAGTACTTGCCCTTGATCATTGTTGGGAGATTCTTGACAACTATTCTGTCCGTTGGCCGTCGGGGGCTGGACACGAATAGTTTTATACAACTTTCCGTCAGGGGGTAGTACGAGTACTTGCCCCTGATAGTCAGAAGTTGGGACAGCTGTCTGAGCTCGACGAGCCCGTGCTGCCCGAGACTTCTTCCTTCTAGCACCTGAGAGTGCATAGTAGGAAGAGTCCACAGAGACTGGCACATGAGAGCATCTGGGGTCAGGATCACCTGAGAGGCGGTCGAAGACTGAGCCCGAGCCGCATGAAGCAGGTGGCCTGTGGCTGGGATTGTTAGCCGCATAGCCTGCCTGCATACGGCTGGCATTTGTGGTCGCATAAGCAGTTTGCATGCGACTGGGAGCTGTAGTAGCCACGTGGGCCTCTTCCATGCGGCTAGAAGTCATAGTGGCCGCATGAGCTTTCTATCTACGACTGGCTTTTATGGCCGCATGAGTCTTCATGCGGCTGGCGCCCTTCTGTGGCTTCTTCCTGGACCGTGTAGAGTCACCCTTTGCCCCTGTAAGTCCAGCATCGTAGTGTTTTCCTCTGCCGGACTTGGGGACAACAGATTCATCTATGGTCTAAAGTGGGGTCGCCTAAGAGACTTTTTTGCCGTCTTGGACAACAGAGAGTACTCCTTCGAGAGCTTGGAGAGGAGCGAATGATTTGGGCCTCCACTCCCTACGGGCCTTCTTCGTGCGGGCTCGCCGCTGGACCGGGCTAGCTCTCCCATCGGAGAGCATTTCTTCAAACGCCTGCTGGTCGAACCGGGCAACCAGCATTTGTTGAGTGGAGCCAAGTTTGGCTGCGTCTGATTGTATCACCAACTCCTCAGCCGTAGAGAAGTTAGTCCCCAGCAGAGTCGCCATCGTGTTTGTCATTGATTATAAAAGAACAAAATAGTTTTATGGGAGGACTGGACTTTTACTTCACAACACAAACTCGCTCGTACAAAGAAAGCCTAGGGACGAAAACCTAGGTACAGCAATCTAAGTACAATTGTTTATTTTTTTTCTGGGGGGTGACGATAGAGGCTCGGGAAAGAGACGACAGCTCTGCCTTACTCCTTGGACGATCGGACGTAGCTTCGGCTCCGGAGAAGAAATGCTCTTGCTCGAATGTGGATCGCTCTGTGTCTGGCTCTGTGCGTATATCTCTGTGCGCTTCTTTTTTTTTTCTCCTGCAAGGGAATGGCACCTTGCTATTTATAGGCATCATGAGTGGGGATGTATAGCCACGTGGCGGATTCTGAGCCCCAAACCATTATGTTGATTGCCATAAATCTGGTTTGTTATGATTGTAATATATCTGGGCAATTATGTTGATTGCCATAAATCCAGATTGTAATGATTGTATTAAATCTGTATTAAATCTGGATGATTATGATGATTGCAATAAATCTGGTTTGTTTGGGATTTGACTAAATCTGGACGGTTGTGTTGATTGTAGCAAATCTGAGTTATTGAGATTTGATCGACTCCTGCCACGTGTCCCTCATTAACTGCAATAAATATGAAATATTGAGACTCGATCAGCTCCCGCCATATGTCCCAACTGCTGCGAGCCGTATGGAGGACTGTCATAATTGGACAGAATGAGTGTGGCCTCGTGTCAGAACCACATAAGGTTGGCCTTATCTGAACCGCATGTCAATCCTTTAGTCTGAGCCGCATGAGGGTGGCCTTATCTGAACCGCATGGCAATCCCTTAGTCTGAGCCGCATGAGGGTGGTCCCATGATCCGAGCCGTATAGGAGTAGCAGCCGCATGTGGGTGGCCCTATGATCCGAGCCGCATAGGAGTAGCAGCCGCATGGGGGTGACGGCCGCATGAGAGTGGCAGCCGCATGATGGATGGTAGCCGCATAGGAAGCTTTTTAGGGTTGGTGGACTGTGCCAGCTGTGAAAATTTTCTTGTCTTCCCTAGGAGCCCGTCACTATGTCAGGGTCATTATTTCATTTTTATGTCAGGGCTGTCAAACCTTCGTGTCAGAGCCATCGCTTCATATTAATTGAGCCAGCTGCATAAATTAATTACGGCCGGTTTGTGAAGGACTTTTCGAACCGCATAAGGCCACGTGGCTCGCTGGGAACTTTTGAGCTGCATGAAACTCTAACGAACTTTTGAGCCGCATGAAACTCTCCTAAACTTTTGAGCTGCATGAAACTCTCATAGTCTTGAGCCGCATAGGATTTCCTGTTCATTTCCATGCTTCTACAGGGGGCACACTCTTTCGACGATGTAATCCCTCGGGATAAGATATCCCACTTTATTAACAGGAAGTTGTCTTCGAACTACTCTGGTGCATGCTGGAACACCAAATATTTCCTAGACAACTCTCTGCGTAAGCTACAGATGCAGGTGACGACCGTCAACCATGTGTGCCGACTTGTCCCTGCCCGGGGCGCCTACTTCATAGTTCCAGCCAGGAAAAAAAGAGAGGAACCCATCATATTCGGTCGACTGGAGCATCCGCAGTGAATAACTCTTGAAGACCCTGACCTCGATAGTGGCAAGATGCAGTTCTACCGCTACTCTACGCAGGCTAAAAACCTCATCCAGAAGATGGGTTACGACTTGAACAGCAACAAGGGGCTCAATTATGACAAAGGTCGGCGCCTTCCCTTACGGATTCATGCTCCAAAGGGAAAAGCTCAAAACTATTACCAACGTACCCGTCGGGGGTTGGGGTACGTTACACCTACTTCCACCTCAGAAGACTCAGAGGAAGAAGTCATGAGGCACTTACACTTTTCTAACTCCTCCACTTGGGACTCTGACACAAGCACCGGACAAGTCTTTAAGAATATGTTGTCTGCTAATGTGGCCTCTGCAAGCTTAACCGTCGAAGATAATCAGTGCAGGCGGTTACAAGAGTTAGAAGCACTGCATGAAAAGCGCTTGCTCGTACAGCAAAGGATCGAGCTTTACCAAGCCCGCATCTCTGGGGCCTTCAACAAAAAGGTCTGCGAAAGATAATACCAAGTGGGCGACCTCGTCTTGGCAATAAGAAGACCGATGATAATGACTTACAAGACGGCTGGAATGTCTGAGCCCAAGTGGGAATGATCGTTTGTCATAGAAATGGTATACTCCAACGGTGCTTATCGACTACCTAAGCCTAATGGTGACTTGCTAATGATGCCCATCAATGGCAAGTTTCTAAAGAAATATTACGTCTGAAGGCGGAACAAGCATAGGCACCTACATCCCCTGAAAAGGGTGCCTATGAGTTCTGGTAAGCGGAACTCCCTCCCTCTTCTATATATTCTCTCAAGTTGATGATGCACTTCACGTCCACATTACCTCTGGATTGCTTCTCTACACTTAGAAGATGCGGCTACTATGTCCATATTACCTCTGAGTAGTCGTTCTTCTAGCATCAGCTCCATGGTTATTCCGACGGTCTAGAAAACAGTTCACATCCGTATTACCTCTGAATTATTGTTCTATATTCCGACAAAGATTAAGCCTACCATGTCCATATTACCTCTGGTCAGGCAAATTCCTGGTGAAGATTCCCTCTTTATTTTGAAGACAAAAGCAAAGGGGACAGGAAAGCTTCTATATATAAAAACATGTGGCCACAAATACCTATTACAGACTCTTCGTAGTTACATACACAAAAGCAAAAAAGGCTAAAATTACAGCACAAGCGCTCAACAGCACGGGCGAGGCGGTGACAGAGCCAATCACTTCCTGGTTAAAAGGAAGCCACTACATGAGGCAGCTACTGGCCCAAGCTGGGGATAAAGACCAGCACAGGACTCCCCTATCTCCCCAGCTGGCCATGGGAGCAACCACAGCTGCAGGCCTTGCTATTCTTCGAAATAGCAAGCAATCCAAATCCAGGAAGTAGAGGTCCAAGACGCCATTGATGCCCTCGACATCCAGAGCGTGGGGATGTCTCGAGATCCAGTTGTAGTTATACTACGGCTTCTTCGGATGAAAAGGTTTGCCACCGACGGCCGCCTCAAGCAAAGTCCAGGGTCGTCAGCAGCTGAGTGTGGGGCAAGCAAGGCCATTGTGGAAGTAGTTGTCTTCTCTTAGAAGGGGTAGTTCTTTATATAGACTATTCGCGTGGTCCAAGCACGAGCCAGATGTCGGTCAGAAGGAAGCTTACAAGCTAAGCCAAAGCTCCACTCCATGTCAGATGACAGTACTGCGAGTGACCGAAGGAACGTGACTATGAACCTCCTCTGCCAAAGAGATTCGTAATCCCTGTAAAGATGCAAGAGGCTCCAATATCAAGAAGTCATCAGGAGCACTTGCTCTGAAATGATGACTCGGGATAATTAATGCTAAAGAGTCAGGCGTGACAACAGCCATCACCTAGCTCATACAATCCTTCCACGTGTTCATGCTTCTGTTCAAAGTATAGGGGGATTGACTCAAGTTTGGGACACTTTGAAGGGGGTCTTGTAGAAGCATGAAAAATCTTAGCTGATGACATCCCTTCGCCGCAGAGCAGATGATACAAAGGCTTAGCCCAAGTGCTAAAAAGACACAATAGAAGTTATGCAATGAAGTCCCTTATGTGTCACGTATACCAAAGTCTAGTACAGACACATCGAGAGTACACAAAAAAGACTAATTCTGTTCGTCTACAAAGGATCTGGTACAGATTCGACAGAGCCTAGATAGGTCTACAAGGGATTCAGTCTTAGTCAAAGCGCAGCCCTTCTTCTTTATGCAAGAAGATTGACCTCCATCGAGACATATTCTGACCTTTTTATGGACGCAGCCTCCCAAAAGCATATCAGCCACTCGGCCAAAGCAAGCAGCATCCTGAAGCAGTCATTGGCCCGAGCCTTCAAAGAGCACAGCAGGTCGCGAAGCCCTGAATGGGAAGGACATAGCACAACCTGCGGCTCTTCGGGTTGGCTATCCACCCATGACCTAGGTTGTCAGGACCTCGAAGATCCTCGACACGTCGCCCAGAGTTACACTCCCTATGAAGGACATTTACATACTTCTTAAAGGCAGCAATGGCTCCTTCTACAAAGAGTTCTTTTATAAGAACATAACTCCTATGAACGAGAAAAGTCTCGACCAACAGCCAACTTATACAAGGTCGATCGTCTCTCGAAGTTAAGTTTGGATCTCGTATGGCAGTGAAGGATGCCAAAAAGGAGACAACGACTCTTCAGAGAATAACTTCCCCTTTTCTAGGACCGAGAATGGCCCAGAGTGCACGCTACATGGCCGACGGTTAGAATTCCTGTATTAATGGGATGAACCGAAGACTCAGCACGATGAGTGTCAGTCTTAGACCCTTGGATTTCTCTATATTATGGTGGCAATTAAGAGGGAAGTCCTTAAAGAGCGGGTATTTATCGCTCTTTACTACAGAAGCCAAAGCCTTTAAGCCAGAGGCGCAGCTACTCGCCTGTGCCAACCTCAAAAGCAAGATGGTAGTACGCTCTGCCCTTTCCTTTACTCCAGGAACGAGTGTCTTCACTCCAGAGGCACAACTACATGCCTGCGCCAACCCCAGACACACAAGGGTGTTATACACTTTCCTCCAAAGCCAACGCCTTTAAAGTTCAGAGGCGCAACTACTTACATACATCGACGTGAGGCGCAGGATGGTGACATGTTCACACCATCTCCATTCCCATGGCGCAGTCATCTGCTCCGATCCAGAAGCTTAAGTCACTCCTCTACAAGAGACTTGGGAACTACTGCAACCAATGCAAGTCAGCCTGTCGCTCCCAAAGCATAGAAACCTTGCCAACCTGAAACACAAGCCTACTCGTCGCCTACAGCACAGTAACTCTGTTACTTCGAAACATAGCTTAATTATTGCTTTAAATGCACAAAAGTCTCATCGTCATTCGATGCCAAGTCCAGAAGGCACATAGGCTCCGTCGTCTCCAGAAGCACGGTCTACTCGTCACTCCAGAAGCACAACAGTACTCAGTCCTCACCAGAGGCGCATGAAGCATGGGTCCACCCTAATTGGCTTGTTTAAACTGTCTCTTACAGAAAAGATTAGGATTAAATCATGATTGATATCATATCAGATTAATTTAAATCTTAGACGAGGATCAATTAGACTCAAAATCTAGGATGAAATCCTAAGATTTACTCGGCTATATCCGAGCAAGTAAATCGACAAAGCCAAGTGTTACCTCCTTCGATTATGTTGATAACCACCAGAGATCTCGATTGAGGGAAATCTCCATGTCCACCACGTGTCAGCGTCATAGAAGCCCGTACCGTACAATAACGACATATTCTTTCATATCTCCGGAACCCTAATGTACATCGCATATGTGCTCAGTTCTCTATAAATAGAAGGAGTTCTCCTTCAACTAAAGAGATCGACAACCTTATCTAAGAAGGAACAATCCACCAACCACCAACAGAAGAACAATCTCCTCTAAGAGATCTTCTCCTCCAGACGGCCTCTTGATCGGTGACCCCAGAGTTCGATCAAAGGCACCAGAGAGCCAGAGAAAGGTTGTTTCGTCGTCAGATCTTCAACGGAGTAAAGGAGCCGCTGTAGTGCTCGATCTCCACCGTCACACTTTTCCAGAAACCTCTTCTCCCTGTACTTAGAATATCCTGTTTAGGACTTCCTTTTTTGTACACAGATACTTTATACGTTCAATAAAGCAAAAAGTTCTTTTAACCTTTTGTTATGTCGAGCACCCGTGTCTTTCGTGGAGAATAGCAGCCGTATAATATACATACAGGGTACCGGATTTACTTCCTAGTCGTTTACATGTCGAACCCGATATTTTAAACCACATAGATAGTTGTCATTTACCAGTCTCTCCTTGTCTTCTACATCACTTGCCTTGTCATCTTATATACATGCTTCTCCTCTAGTTGATATACCATGTTGTAGAGTTACCTACATACTACCTAGTTTCATTTTACATATGCTATTTTTATGTCTTGTAAATGCTATTATGTTTTCGAATAGCCTGTCGGTCTGTGTGCTTGTTCCATTCCTGAATGGAAACCAACATTTTCAGGTTAGCTGTGACTACGCTTAGCATTGGGGAGACGGGTGTACTTGCAGGCCAACACCTAGAGATTAGTTAGATAGTTAAGTATTTATTTAGTTTTCCTTTATAAATTGTGAGGCATTGTACCTTGTATCAAATGTAAGTCTTGGAACATTGTAATTTAGTTTAGCAATGTGAATGGGCCATAAAGATTATTTTTAGCATTTGTTTTATCATGGCCTCGACATTGTTCTACCGTCGACACTGCGGCGTTGGCTGACATGGACACGCACTCGTATTCCGAAAAGCGGGTACGGGTCGTGACAAGAATAGAAAGCTTAGTAATAGATAGAGAAGATGAAGATTAAAATGAGTGAATAAAAATGGAAATTTCTTCTCCTTTTATAGGAATTTCTAGGACCGAGTTCGGGCAGAACTCAGTAGCCTAACGTTCATAATTTTGAACGTCGGTGATCCAAAAGAATAGAAAAAGCTGCTGACCAGGAGTAATCCCAGGAGACTGAGTTCGGTCCGAGTTCGGGCAGAACTCTGGCCGAGTTCGGTTGCTAGGGTTTCTGGTCAATTTGATTTGGTTTAGCTTTTGGATTTTGGTTTGGTTTGGGTCAAGGATTGGATCAAGAATTGGTTCAAGGATTGGGTCAAGGATTTGGGTTTTGAATTGAACTTCTAAATGCCAGTGATCCCGACGCACAACTTTTCTAGACTCAATAAAAGAAAAATGCAGAATAAATATAAAAAAATCAGTGGAGATGAAATCTATAAACTTTTGTTTCTTTTCATATCAAGTTCGGAGTTTTAAATCAATTATCAAAATTGGTTTGACCATGGCTAAATGGGCCAACAATCTCCCTCATTTTGATAATTTGACAAAACTACGATTGATACTTAAAAATCTGTTCAGCTCGATTTGGAAGAAGACTTGATGCGGTACAAAGGGTATGGTAGTAGCTTTGACCTTGAATATTAGTATAATATAGTAACTCCCCCGTAATGTGCGGTCAAGTCTTGTTACGTCCCCGTAACAAAACATGTCAGCTGAATATCTGTAAAAGTCTAGAAAAACAAGATCTCCAAACAAAATTTAGTCATAAACAATTTCTAAATTTTTAAGCATCTACCATATTACTCCCCCATTTTGTCACATAAACAAAATGACATAATCAAACTAATTGTAGTACTCACCATAATCAAGATTAGAGCAGAATCATGAAACATGAAACAGTAAAGAATGCATAGTGCTGAAAACATGAAATACTAACATAAACTGAAATAGATAGAGTTCATACTACGAGTCAAATAAACTGAAATTGATAATGCTTGGAAGAAGCATTTATCACTAATACATGGTCACAAAAAAATAAAAAAACATAACTAGTGATGATCTATCACGAGGAAACATATCCTTAATCATCATCATCCTCATCATCATCAGCAGCGGCACATGCCGCACGGGAAGGACTAGTCTTATCAGAACGGTTGGGATCATAACGGGCAGCAGCAGGGGAAAAGTATCGCTGAGCCTCTGGATCATTAATGCGGTATCCAAGTTTATTTGGGTCACAAACCATAGGAATAGGATCACTAGGGTTTTGAGCAAGACTGTAGGATATGTCCTATACAAAGTTGGATAAGGCCTGGAGCTGAAGGGAGTACGAAAGTCCATAGCTCAAAACTGATCTAACATGATAGTCTGAAGTGACTCAAGAGTAACACCACCGGAAGGATGAGTAGGATGGGAGTCAGCAGCTAAGCAGAACAACGATGCTCATGAAGATAAGCAGGAGCACCATCCTGTGGATAATCCTTAAGCATAACCGCAAAGAACTGAAAGATATAAGGTAGATACATCGCATAAAGAAGTCGTCACATTTTCTTGTGACATCGTTCCATAGCGGCGATCATAGTCTTGGGTAGACTAAAGAGGACGTGAAAGTGGAGATAATAGATAGCAGAAAGCTCTAAGTAGAAAATCTCATCAGTTGCGATATTCTTTGGAATGATGGTGGAGAATACCATTCTACGAAGGTCATAGAAATAGTTGTTCAAATGCCTAGGGCGAAGAGTGCCTTTCGATCGAGGATTTGGTTAACATAACGAGTCACAAAATGAATCAAAAGTTGTCCCTTTGCGAAATTTGACCTCGGTGATATCAACTAATGCTTCCCTAATATTGGGAATATTAAGCATAATAGCTAAATCACCGGTGTCAAATTCAATGTCAATTCCACCAAATTTTGATTTGACCTTGCCATTAGTGACCGATAAATTGCAATAAAACATACAAATTGCATTAGAATATATTGGAAAACTAGATTGAACTAAATCTAGCAACTCAAAGTGTTCAAAAACATTTATGTGATCAGAAAATAGTGTGAAGTTGATATGAGAACCCGAACAAATCTTTCTTTGATGAAAGTCACTACACCACTAATGTGATGCATCTTGTGACACAAATATAAAATCATCAAAGATGTCGTCGTCCGGTTTGGAGGGACTGAAAAGTAAAAAGGAGGCCGCCTCATGAGGAGTAGTAGACGAACCTTCATCAACTTTTCTTTTTTGTAAGAAATAGGAATTTTAGGAGCCACAGAAATTGAAAAGGGTGGAACAAGTGAAAATATACAAAAATTGACAGTGGACAGTTGAAAAGAACTTCGAGAGAGTTCCAATTCAAAGATTTGAAACTTGAGAGGCTTGGAGGAAGGAGAACTAAGAAGTTAGGGTTAGGATTTTCGGTAGTATTTTGGAGGCTTGGTGAGAAATATGATGATGTGGGGAGTTTAAATAAGGAGGAAGCCCGGCTGTCCAGCTTCTGTTCTGATTTACCCAGACCGAGGTCGGTCCGATTTCGGCCAAAACTTTGACCGAGTTCATTCACTTAGGAATCAGGACAGATATTGGAAAGTGTGATAGATTTTAACATAAATGCGAATTTTAATTAGAAATATTTGTGTTGAAACAAATAATTTAATATTAATTAATTAAAAACACATAAATTGTATAGAACATTCCGGGTTAGCTATAGGGGCCGGATCCCAGCTAGCGGTAGTCTGAAGACTAGTACACAATGTCGCTTCAGGTAATTTACACTTATGTGACAGAAGGGCCCTTTCGGCATATAGCCAAAATATTTTCCACGAATTCATGAGTATTAATCAAATAATATTTAATTATATTACTTCAACATCTAAAATTCATAATTCCCTTCGTATAAAGTTAAAATGATCTTCAGCCAAGGGCTTAGTAAAGATGTCAGCTAGTTGATGTTTAGTGTCAAAAAATTCTAAGTTAATATCTCCCTGTAAAACATGATCTCTAAGAAAATGATGTCTAATTTCTATGTGTTTAGTACGAGAAGGACATATAGAAATTTTTGTGAGATTAATGGAACTAGTGTTATCGTATTAAATATGGATGTGGTTAAACGATAACTGATAGTCTTCCAAGTTTTTCTTCATCCACAAAATTTGAGCACAAATATGTCCTATGGCTATATATTCAGCCTCGGTTGTTGATTATGCAATAGAATTTTGTTTCTTAGAAAACCAGGATACTAATGACTTTCCTAGAAAATGACATGTGTCACTGGTACTTTTACGATAGACTTTACATCCGACAAAATCTACGTTCGAATAACCTATCAGGTCAAACAAATCGGTTTTTGGATACCAAAGACCAGTTGTCAAAGTTCCTTTAAGGTATCGCAGGATACGCTTAACGACGCTCACATGTGATGATATCGTGCACATAAGCATACAGAGAACATAATATCAGGTCAACTAGCAGTTAAATATAGTAAACAACCAATCATACCTCTATACTTACGTATGTCAGTTAGTGTACCACTTTCATCTATATCAAGCTTTAGACGTTGCCATAGGTGTGCTGATAGGTTTGACGTTATCCATGTCAAATTTTTTTAGCAAGTCTTTTGTATACTTTGCTTGATTGATGAATATCCCTTGTAAACTTTGCTTGATTTGTAGTCCGAGGAAGAATGTTAGTTCTCCCATTATGCTCATTTTGAATTCACTCTGCATACACTTAGCAAACTCATTACATAGCATCTTATTAGTTGATCCAAAAATTATATCATCTACATATATCTGCACTAATAAAATATTCTTATCTAAAGATTTTATAAAAAGAGTAGAATCAACCTTCCTTTTGAAAACCCGTGTTCAAGCAAGAAGGGACTAAGGCGCTCATACCATGCATGAGGTGCTTGTTTGGGACCTTAGAGAGCCTTGCAAAGCTTGAATACATGATCAGGATTTTTGAAATCTTCGAAGCCAGGAGATTGTTTTAAAAAAAATTCTTCTTTTATAAAACCATTTAGAAAAGAACTTTTGACATCCATTTGAAAGAGTTTGAAATCCTAAAAACTTGTAAAAGTATAAAGCATTCGAATGGACCTAGCCTAGCAACTGGAGCATAAATCTCATTATAGTCAATGCCTTCTTCTTGATTATAGCCATGAGCTACTAGACGTGCTTTATTGCGTGTGACTGAACCATTCTCGTCTAATTTATTTTGGAACAACCATTTGGTACCAATGATCATATGATCAGTAAGTCTAGGGATGAGTTCCCAAACTTGATTCTGTTCAAATTGGTTTAGTTCCTCTTGTATTACAAAAATCCAAAATTCATCATTAAAAGCTTCTAAAATATTTTTGGGTTCTATTTTGGAAATAAATGTAACATTAGCTACTATCTCTTTTGTGCTTGAGCGAGTGCTTATACCCTCTTGATACATCACCTATTACCAGTTCTTTCGGATGGTCTGACATAAATTGCAATCTTTTCGGTAGACTTTCCAGATAAGACGAGGATGGTGTATCTTCTGGTGTTAATTTGGAGGGAGTTTCTCTTCTTCATTGTCACTGTCGGCATTGTGTTGATTATTCAGCTCATTAAATGTGACACTTATTGACTCTTCAACAACAAGTCACCTCTTGTTGAATACCCTGTAGCCCTTACTTTTTGTCGCATACCCTAAGAATATGCCTTCATTAGCTTTTTCGTCAAATTTTTCCAAGTTGTCTTTTGTATTTAAAATGAAACATATGCAACCAAAGACCTTGAAATAGCTTATGTTAGGAGTTCTATTAAACCATAATTTATAAGGAATCTTTTTAGAGATGGGTCTAATAAGAACTCTATTCAGAATATGGCATGCTGTATAGACAGCTTCTACCCAAAAATACTTTGGAAGATTATGCTAGTTAAGCATATATCTGGCCATATCGCCAAGAGTTATATTCTTCCTCTCCACAACGCCATTCTAGGAGTTCTAGGACAAGAGAATTTGTGATAGCCCATTTGAATCACAAAATAATTTAAACTCATGGTTATTGAATTCTCCTCCATGATCACTTCGCATCTAAGTAATTATGAATTCTTTATCATTTTGTACATTTTTACAAAAAGATACAAATTCAGAAAATGCCACATTCTTATTTATAAAAAAGTAAATCCAAGTATATTATGAATAATCATCAACTATCACATAAGTATATAGCTTACCGCCAAGACTGGCGACTCTACTTGGTCCAAATAAGTCCATATGAAGTAATTGCAGAGGTCTAGAGGTACTTACAACATTTATTGACTTAAAAGATGATCTAGATGTCTTGTTCTTTTCATATTCAGCACAGACTATATCTTTCTTGAAAGTAATATCAGGTAAGCCTCTTACCAGTTTCTTGTGGACAATCTTGCAATAGTATCCATGTTCGCATGTCCAAGACGCAAATGCCATACCCAGCTTTCGTCTTAAGTTGTGAACAGACCCTTCCCTGTACTGTTAGTCTTTTCTGACAGATATAGTACATATATGTTGTCCTTTCTTATTCCCTCAAAGGAGGTTATTCCAAAAGATTTATCATAAATAAAGCATTTATTCTTAACAAAATTAATTTCATAACCATGATCAGTCAGTTGGCTAATACTTAGCAGGTTATATTTTAATTCTGTCACTAAGCATACATCTTTGATAATAGGTAAGGAAGAAGTACCTATGTCGCCAATTTCAATGATATGTCCTTTAAAGTTGTTTCCAAATGAGACATAGAGTTCTTTCTTCATCGATAGAGTTGCAAACAATGTGTTATCACCTGTCATCTACCTGGAGCAATTACTATCGAGAATCCACTTGTTTCAAGTGGAAGGAGGAAGGTCCACCTACAACACAACTTGAAGATGTAACCTATGGTACCCACTTTCTTGAGGGTCCTGATGTGTTAGTTTTTGGAACCCATATATATACATTAAGATCTACTAGCTTTCTTATCTTACACTGGTGTGATACATGCCCTTTCATACCATAATAGTGACATATAGCAGAAGTGTTAGTGCTCGATGTAGTTCGAAGATCATGTATATGTGTTTTGAAGATGTGTGTTTTCTTATTGTGTGAAAAGTTATACATATATGCATGGCTTCTGGAAGTTTTAGCAGTATTGGTCGATTTATGTTTGTGTTTGGCCTTGTGACTTGTGTTCACCTAAGATATTGGTTTAACAACCTGTTTGTCCAGTTTGATCTATAACTTTTAGAGACGTCATATGCTTCATTGTATTTGGCCGTGAGTGCATCTATTCTCTGAGCAGCAATGTTATACTTTTTCTTTTTTAGTTCATAGAGATCATTAAGTTTTACATTTTCTAGATTAGCTTTCTCAAGCTTTTTAAGAGTTTCATGTAAGCTTAACTTTAAAGAAGTAATCTCATTTGTGTCACTAGAAGAATCTCTAATATCTTATAGGCTTGAGATTGCTTTGAAAACTCAGATTGTACAAATTTTAGCTCTTTTTTAGCACTTTTGTACATGTCTATCATTTTCGTCTAATTTTCTAATAGATCAGTAAAAGCATCAGACAATTCATCAAAAGTAAATTCTTTATAGAGAGGGTTTGGTATTACCTTAGCGTCTGTAGCAATAAAACATAGGTTCACTGTGTTGCAAGGCTTCTCTTCTCCTTCAGAGTTACTAACTTTGCTTTCACACCAGATGTTAGAATTAACATAGTTTCTAGTCGAAGACCTTCTCTTTCTTGTCTGATAATGCCTGCTTCCCTTCCTTATAACAGGAAAATCCTTCTTGATATGACATGTTCTTTTACAACTGAAGCAGATAGGTTCTTCATCATCTCTGAAATCTTTCTTGTTCTTCTTTGACTTCTCATATCTGACGAATCTTTCAAAGTTTCTTGTCATGAGTGTCATCTGCTTGTTGTCTGAGCAGTCTATCTCACTTTCATCGTCGGAGGCTATCTTGTGGTTAACTTTGAATGCAATTGCCTTTTGTTTTGTAGCTGACTCTTCGAAATCTTTAAGCTCAAGCTCATGCGTCATCAGCTTTCCCATAAAGGTTTCTAGAGTCATCATCGTGAGATCATTTTCTTCAATAATGTCCATCGCTTTAGGATTCCAGTTCTTGGTTAGTCAGTGAAGTACCTTCCGAATCTTCTCATGATTGTTGTATTCTTTTCCAAGGGAAGATAGAGGATTAACAATATCTAGAAACCGAGTAAACATATTTGTGATAGTCTCATTAGGCTTCATTTTGAAGGTCTCATACTCTTGTGTTAGTCGTGAGATTTTGGACTCCTTCACTTGTGAAGTACCTTCATGAGTAAACTCAAGAAGTTTCCAAACCTCGTGAGACGTGACATATGTTGAAACTCTATTGAACTCAGTTCTGTCTACAACACAAAATAAAGCATTGATGGCTTTTGCATCAAGAATGGCTTGTTTGTTTTCATTGTCGGCATATCTATTAAACGGTTTTTCAACTAGAACACCCTCTACCGTGATAGGTATTGGTTTCTTATAACCATTCATGACAATCGACCATAAATCAAAATCTAGAGACTTGAGATAAAAGCCCATATGTGTCTTCCCGTACGTGTAGTTTGTGCCATCAAATAGGGTGGCCTAATTGTTGATTAGCCTATACCATTGCTTGGATATATGGATGCCATATATCAAAGAGTTTTAATCCGACTAGAGATAAACTATGCTCTGATACCAATTGTAGGATCGATGGCACCTCTAGAGGGGGGTGAATAGAGTGCAGCAAAAAATAATTACCAATTAAAAAGTAAGCAGGTGAAGCAAATATAAATGAACTTGAAATGAAAATTAAATCAATAAGTACAGTAGAGGCAAGAAAGCAATACGCAGACACAATAGGTTTATACTGGTTTCCCGCTTAGAGGACTAGTCCAATTCGCGAGAACTCTTGCTCGCTATAATGTACTCTTTTGAATAGAGCTATACCGCGTGCTTTACTTCGAAGAACACGCCAACTTCAACATCATCGTATTTTTATCCGAAGTCCATGGTCAAACTTCAACAACACCTTTCTGAGAAAAGCTTTTATACACCAAGCTTGTATAACTCAAATACTCCTAATCGGAAACCACCGACACTAGAAGGATGGGAGTTGTCTTGGAGATTTAAAGATTGAAGCTTTGTAAATAGAATAGAAAGCTTAGGAATAGATAGAGAAGATGAAGATTAAAATGAGTGAATAAAAATAGAAATTTCTTATCTTTTTATAGAATTTTCTAGGATAAAGTTCGAGAAGAACTCAGTATCCTAACGTTCATAATTTTGAACGTTGGTGATCCAAAAGAATAGGAGAAGCTACTGACCAGGAGTAATCCCAGGAGACCGAGTTTGGTCCGAGTTCGGGCAGAACTCTGGCCGAGTTCGGTTGCTAGGGTTTCTGGTCAATTTGATTTGGTTTGGCTTTTGAATTTTGGTTTGGTTTGGGTCAAGGATTGGTCAAGAATTGGTTCAAGGATTGGGTCAAGGATTTGGATTTTGAATTAAACTTTTGAATGAAGTGATCCCGACGCATAACTTTTCCAGACTCAATGAAAGAAATTACAGAATAAATATGACAAAATCATTAGAGTTGAAATCTGTAAACTTCTGTTTCTTTTCATATCAACTTTAGAGTTTTAAGTCAATTATCAAAATTGGTTTGACCATGGCTCAATAGGCCAACACAATGAAGGACCCTTGAAGGAGCTGCACTTCTAGAAAGCTTTGAAAGATCAATAGAGCAGCCGTTGAAGGGGATGCACTTCTGTGAAGCTCTGAGAGACCAATGAAGGAGCCGTTGAAGGGGCTGCACTTCTGTGAAGTTCTGAGGGACCAATGAAGGAGCCGTGAAGAAGCTGCGCTTCTAGGAAGCTTTGAGAGATTAATGAAGGTGCCGTTGAAGGGGCTGTGCTTCTGTGAAGCTCTGAGAGACCAATAAAGGAGCCGTTGAAGGGGCTGCGCTTCTGTGAAGTTCTGAGAGACTAATGAAGGAGCCATGAAGGAGCTACGCTTCTGGAAAGCTTTGAGAGATTAATGAAGGACCCATTGAAGGGGTTGCACTTCTGGGAAGGTGAAGGATCTACGCTTTTACGAAGCGCCAAAATTACTGTACTCCTAAGAAGATTAATGACTGCCTCTGGATGACTGAGTCATCATCTTCCTAATTGTTACCATTTTGGGGAGCTCAGGAAGCAGTAGACTAAGATTTAGTCAAATAAACCTATTAAATGAGATTCATTGTGCTGAATTATAGGTTCATCCTATTTTTGGAGTCCTTTGACCGACTGCCACGTGGCCTGGGGGTTGGACCATACCTCCTATATAAAGAGGAGCTTTTGGGTAAGTCTTTGCCCATAGCTTCTTGATATTCCTCTATCATGCTCGATCCCGACTTAGCTTCGAACGGCCATAGGCCTTGCATAGGTCGACTGTTGGTTGTAGATCTCTTCGTTTAAAGAAACTGTAATCTTGGTACAGGTTAACTTCTTAGTTTCGATATGGACATGAGCGTTTGGCATAAGGGGTTCGAACCTGAACAACATCTTGGAGGTCTTTGAGGCCCAAGATATTAGGTTTGGATTGATTGCCAATCCGAAGAGCCACAAGTTGTGCTCCGCCCTGCTCAATAACTACTTCATTAGCCATATTGGAGTGGGAGAGCTGCGCACCTTATTATGCTGGAAGCGCCATAGGTTCTGCTGTGAGCTTCGAGCAGGATTTGCATCCTTGTTCTGCCTTATAGTTGACTAGAAAGTGGTTTGCTCTGACGAGAAAGTGATTCGCTCTAACGAGGAAGTGATTTTCTCTGACTATCTGGATAACTGCACACTTGCAGGCTACATGCTTATAGTCTGTGCACTAGTAGACTGTAGATTTGTAGGCTGTAGAGAGTCTTTATATGTAATCATGAAGAGTCCGTAATAGATCTTTTGTAAACATGATTTTTAATAAAGAATTTCCTTTTATGGACTATCTTTTTGTAGTCTGAGTTTTGATGTGCGCAGCAATTTAAGTGTCTTCTGCACTTTTAAAGATGTTGCACTTTTTGATGCTTCTACAATGCTGCCTTCAGAGAGCAACTCCTCGTACGCTTGTTGGTCGAAGCGCACAACCAGCGTCTTCTGGGAGGATCCGAGTTTGTTATCGATGGATTGCGATACTACTTTCTTGTTGGAGGAAAAAGTCATCCCTAGTAGAGTCGCCAGCTTGTTTGCCATAGAAAAGTTTAAGATGAACTTTTATATTTAATATATGAAATAGTGTACAACTTTGATCCTTGATAGGATCATTCAAGTGCAATTTTTTTTGGGGATGTTTGGTGGTGAAGTGTTGATTATTTATTCCGTTGATGATCTGATGATGATCAAGAGTCAAACGCAAGTCTTCGGTTGGACGGCGATTTGGCACTCCTGAAGTATGCTTGGACTCTCTAAATGTCTGGGCGACTGTCTCTGTGTGTGTATCTTGAATGAAGGAATGATCCTACTATTTATAGAGGTTGGAATGATCCATTCATGCGCGCATATGTAACGTGCGCATAAAAATTTGGCACGTGGGAATGCTACACGCATGACTTGTTGGGCACAGAGGTGCTGCGCTCAGGAAGCTTGAACTGAATCTGGTGTAACTATACTGTTGGGCTACGGATGAGATGACATGTGGCAGTTGTTGAGATTCGTTTATTGCTGAGATCTTGGGTAGTTGGCACCCGTTCATGAGCGTGCCAGACTCAGTGCACGTGGCGCATGTACATTGCTCAATGATCTCGATCAGAAAGATGATAGGTTTGATGCGCAATCTAGACTCATTGTATGGGAGAACTGGGCACATGTCCATTTGGGACGCATGCGAGTCTAGGCGCATGGCTTTAGGGCGCATCAAAGGATAATAGGACTAGCTACATAGCTGAGCACAGCTGTAAAGGGGTAATGATGATGTCGATGTGTGTCGACGTAGGTGACTCTTCGTTTTCTGTGCAAGCCATTATCTGCACTGTCGTCTAGGCCTGCTGACAACTGATATGGAACCTTAAATGCTTGATGGTCTAGGTGCTTTTGTTTGCACATCGAATGTGGGGTGCATCGACTGCGGGGCGCATCGACTATGTGGCTCGTGGATTGGACTTTGTTGGGGAGGCACATTATTCATGGTCAACCTCGTACAGTATTTTAGGGCTTGATTAATGACTTTGACTTAGTTAAAATCAAGATGACAAATTTATTACCATTAATGCTAGATTCATCTCACTAATCTCGGAGAGATTGCCACTTGGCGCATGGGTTTGAACATGCTTTTGCCTATAAATATGTGTATTCGAAGAGAAGAAAATTTGCTCATTCTTGTTTCATCCGACTTCATGTCAAGAATGAACTCAACTTTCAAAGGCCGTGAGCATCCTTCTTGGCAAATTTGTCAGCAGTGGGTTGTAGATCTTCTCGTTCAAAGAAGCTACGATTTTGACGAAGAACATCATCAGAGAACTCAGATGCGCCGAGCTTACTTTAGGTGGAGTAGTTTGTGTTTATGCATATCATTTGCCTTGTTATTCCCTGAGACAACATCGAGTGCCAAGTGATCACCGGGTTTGGGTTTATTGCCAACCCAAATTCTGCTCAACTAGTGCCCCGTTCAGAAGTGATGTGCCTATGCTGTTGATGAGGAAGTGATGCGCTCGTGACGTTGATGAGGAAGTGACGCACTCGTGACATCGACGTGGAAGTGATGCGCCCATCTTTAGAGTTTAGAGTAGGCTATTTTGTAGTAGATTTTCTCTGCAATCTCAAATATCAATGAAAAGTCCATGTAATATATTTTCAATATTGTGATCAATGTAAAGTCTTCTTTTTCATGAATACTTGTTTTTGATGCGTTGGCTATGACTATATCATCTGGTGCATGCTATTTGCAGTGCGTAGGAAATATACTTTCTCAATTTTGGCTTCTATGGCACATGAATTCCATGTTTTACAGTATGCTGACATGGCATTGTTTCGTGCAGCATGTCGTAAAATACGTGGCGAGCTATACGTGATTCTTGAACACGTTCACTCCCCACTAAACCTTAAGGCTCATGCGCCTACCCAGTTTCATTCGTCTCTGAGGCAGAAGATAGTGTATTATCTGCACATACGCACATAGTTGTTCCAGTGAAGAAAAACTATAAATAGAGGATAATTTGTTCCTCATAACACACGTACAGAAAGAGAGAGAGAGAGAGAGAGAGAGAAAGAAAGAGACTACGTATGCTACACCTTTGCTAAGAACTTCCATGGAGAGAGAGATCTTTTTCAGTGATAAAGTTCCTCCTTACTGCCAAAAGTTAATCGACCACCAAGCTTTATCAATTTTTGCATCAGATCGTCAACGGAGTAAAGAAGTTGGAGTAGACTTAATCTCCATCGCCCCAATCCCCAGATTCTATTGTACTTAGAATTCTTGTTAAAGATTCTTGTTGTACACTTTCTTTACAATAATACAAAAGATTCTATATTTCTGGACTTTTTTTTGCGTTGACACAAACTTATGCAACGAATAACAAATTTTGAGTTTCTGTGATAACTAGCTAACTTGCAGACAACCCAAGAATTATAAAGACCTTAGCATGTCTAGGAACCCGTATCTCGAACGACATATCCATATGGGATAAACCCCTATTTTTATGTCTAAGCAATATATTGTCGCACGATTGGTATACCACTGATATATCTGCAGCTAGTTAGCATGATTTTGAATTAATTGTTGGCCGTTAGATTTCGACCATTGGATTTTAATACAAAATCCAACAGTCAGGATTGTTTTTGAAGGCTTATATAAACCTTTAACTGTATTCATTTGTATCATTTTTAGAAACTTTCTCTAACTCTCTTTCTTTCTCTCATTTACCTTCTCCTCACAAAGTGGGACTTGAGCGGTTGGAAACAAGTTCTAGGCTTTCAAGTTGACCTGGTGGTGGACACAAAAATGTGTATCATGTACTAGGCTCGTATTCGGTCTTATTGCCCTCCCGCAGGCAAGTACATGTTGCTCTCCTAACTATCCCTATGTGGATTTATTGGATTTTCATCTCGTTTTCTTGATGCAGTATTTTTAGTAGCATAGTGCTCGACACTACAAGGCTATAACACTTGACGAAACTTGATTAGATCGGGTATCAATTTATTTATCATTTGTTTTTTTTGTTTTTTTCACTTTTGAACTATATCTCGTCCACACACGTTGATCTCGTGTTCACGCATGATTGATCATCACATAACTTGGCACATTAGTTTTATTAGTGATTGGGATTACTGCACAACTTACAAACATTAATTCGGATAACGATCAAGCGAGCAACATGTATTTTCCGTAGCCAACAACTGTCACTAATAAGTTTATGTGCCAATAATATGTCATAGGTATACCGCCATGACAGAAACTGTAAGAACATCCTTTGTTTTGTATCACCCAGCCACCATTTTTATGCCAATTTGATCGATGATTGCCTTGAGACTTGGCACACTATTTTGTGACATTATTCTATACGTATATTATTTTCCTTCTATGATTTGGATAATTGATTCTCCCATATAAAATTTATTTTATTTATTTCCAATAATATGTGATAAGTCTGATACTTGATTTCTATTTATTTAGGTTTTGGTTGTTTGGTGACTCAAAAATCTAAGGTGGTCGATGAAGTTTACTATTTTGATCGTGCTGGTTTGGATTGGATTCAGATTATATCCTCGAGCATGTATTCCCTTATAGTTCTACTTACATGTATTCTTGTACGTCATTATTTTTCTCCTTTGAGTGATTTCTTGTGGATACATGAGGTATCCTTTTTCTCCTTATTATTATTCTATGGAGTTAAACTCATTAGGACAACATATTGTTATGACTAGTCTGATTACTGTAATTCCCCAGTCCCAAAATACGTAGGACTAGGTATATGTATAGATGCCAACAACACATCACCAATCGACCAATCGACCAATCCTCCTAACAAGACCACTAGCAAATACTTAAGCTGCAAATCATGATAATAAACCCATAACAACAGCATAACACAAGTCACAGATCACAGGGTACATTGCTAAATCTCATCCACACAGGAATAATAAGGCACATGATATCCAAGTCCAATAAAGTAACAATAATGCCAACTGTCTAGCAGTAAATAAAGATAACAAATGCACGAGAAAACATCCCATCATCAAAGTAAAAGAAATAGAAGTAAAATCCAACTATAAGTCTACTGAATAAAATAGGAAATAAAATAGCAACATCTAAATAGAGGATGGCATGATTCAAGAGAAATCCTCTGGGACTATATCGTCCTCTTTCTCAAGTAAGTTTCAAGTCTCGGCTCCAGAACCATACACCTCAGGATAAACCTCCTCGTCTAAACCAGGAAAATAACCAGATCCTCAGGGGACAAGCACGGTACATGCCAATTAACAGTAAAGAGAATATCAAAAAATAAAGGGTAACTACAATAACCATCTAAGTACAAATATGCAGTTGAGGACAATCCTAATATTAGGCCCACCAAAACTGTCAATCACTCGTGGCACCGTGTCGTCATACCAATGACTGAACACGAAATAACTCCAAGGCCCTGCTATAGAGACTGAGGCACACGAAAATAACCAAACCCCAATTAAGGAGACATTTTCACGAGTCACGACGACTGGGTACTTTGGTAGATTCCTCCCCACCCCATGCTCTAGAACTATCCATTCAAGTAAAATATGAATCATGTACCAGTAACAAGTCACGCGAGCTAGTACTGCATGCTATTACAGAGTCCATAGCCACGAATATCTCATATCAGACATCGTATCATACCACCATCCATCGTATCTGTGTCATGTGGTCCATCATGTCAATGGATACAAATTTAATATATCATCATGCCTAGTGTCGATACTCGATATTTATAAATTGATATCGGCATCTGAATACTAATCAGATACTAAGTACAAACTATTTCTATGTCATGATATATATATACGAAGATAGCAACAAGAGAACAAAGTAAAGAAAGGAACAAGTACTAAAAACATGGCAAAGTACACTTACCTGTCTCCAGCAACTTGCATATTGCGGTCCTACTCCGATATCCTCCGTTACTCCGTCACATTCTTCTAGAATATACAACCACCAATCAATGACACATCTATGACATAACATATATGGTTTTAACATATATAGACCAATAATATAATATATATATATATATATATATATATATATATATATATATATATATATATATTATAAACCCCCTAAATTTTAGAAATATATATTTTATTTATTAATTTTCCTTAATATATTTTACAGTATATTTTCTTATTTACTTGACTTTTAAATTTTAGACTTTTGTTAATTTTTTGGTAGCAAGTTGAATGCTACAGTAAATGTATACACATATAACAATGGTACAAATTTATATTTCTATTTTGGGAAAATTTTAAGGATTTTTATTTTTAATTTTATAGTGTTTTAATAATTGTTAAAGTACTTTGTATTTAATTAATGATTATTTTTATTAGTAGTAGTAGGTAACTGCTACATTCTAAGTAGCAACTTATTTGTACGTTTATTCGTTAAAAAGTTTTTAGAAAATATTACTTTGAGATTTTAGGATGATTATTATTATTATTTACTTAAATTACAGTATTTAATAGCTTTGTATTGTTATAATATTTTATATAGTCATATTATAACCATGGTAGGTATATTGTGCACAGTATTTATTAAAATGATTTTTTGAAATTTAGAAATTTTTTAGCAAATTTCTAGTATGTATATATGAGTATACACACAAAAATATATATATTTATCTTTTTAAAGCTAGAAATTTATTGAATGAAAACCACACAGGGAACAAGGCCCACATGCAGGACCGGCCCACCAGGGGCTAGCCCCGAAGGGGAGCAGACAGCAAAAAATAAAAACAGAAAGCAAACGAACAAAAAAAGGGGGTGGAAGTCCACGTGGCATACCACGTGGGGGGAGGCAGGAATCAAAATTCAAAATTCAAAAAGGGGGGGAGTCCACGTGGCAGTCCAGCGCAGGGCCCGAGGGGGCCTGAACCGAGCTCGGGGCCCGAAGGGGCGGAACGCGAAAACCAAAGGGGCAGGGGCTGGCTCAGGCCAAGGGGGCGCGGGGCCCGACGAGGCTCTGCCTGAGGGAGCGCGGAGCCCAAGGCGGCAGCTCGGACCGGGAGGGTGGGCCAGGGACCGGGCGGAGCTCTGGTGAGGGATGCACGAGAGCTACTGCGAAGGGGGTCACGGCGGCCAGTAGGCGGGCCACGACGGCTGGACCATGGCGAGGGGGCCACGGCGGCGCACGCTAAGACCGAAGCGGAGAGGGGCCACGGCCGCCGGGAGAGAGATGCCAGGGAGACGGCCAGGAGGAGGGTCTCCTGCGCCGAAGAGACTGGAGGGAGCCACAAAATCTGGAGACGGCCAGGCCACGGCGGGCAGGCCGACGGGGACTGTACCGCGGCTGAGGGGAAGCCCGTCCACGGAGGGGGAGCAGAGGGGCTTTTGGCGGGGGCAGGAGGAGGCCCCGAAAATCACCAGGCCCAGCGGTGGGGAGGGAAACGGTCGCAGGGGCACCACGATGGGTGCGACCGGCGGCTGGGCAGGGAGGGGCGCAGCCGCCGGGGCAGGGAGGTAGTACCAGTGCCACCTCAGGGTGAGGGGGTCCTGGTAGAAGGCCACCGACGCGGAGGAGGGAGACGCGGCAAATTGGCCGACGGGGGGAGGGGAAGGGTCCGTAACGACAGGGAGCGACTCCGCGGCCGGGGCGGCAGGCGCGAGGAAGGTAAGCGCCGAGGGACAGTCCGCTCCTGCGGAGGAGGCATGTGCCTGGAGGTCCACCACTGACGGAGCGAGGAGAGCCAGTAGGTGGTCCTTGGCCATGGCAGGGGGATACGCGTAGGGAGGCGGCACGGAGGAGGATGGCGCCGAGAGGAGGTCCGCCGCCGGGGCGGGGGGAGGAGACGCCGAGGGGAGGAGAGGAGTGACGGCGGGGAGGGGGGAGGTGGAGAACAGAAGGGCTGGGGGAGGTGGAGCGGGGGACTGCACGGGGGAAGGAGCTGCAAGCTCAGACGGGGGGCGAGTGAAGGCGTCGGCGGAGGACAGGGAGGGGCGCCGGACTGGACAGCGCACAGGCCTGGGGAGGAGATGGGCGGGGGGGAGGGGGGCAGAAAGGGGAGGGGAATCACGACGGTCGCTGCCGGCGGCACTGAGGGCCGCCTCAGGGATGAGAGGACAGGAGGAGGATCCGCAGACGGAAGGGAGGACGGCGCGACGCCTGGGGCGACGGAAGGAGCTGGCTGCGAGCCGGAAGAAAGGAGCTCCGCTCGTTCGACGACGAGCGCTAGGTGGGGTGCCGAGGAGGGAGGGGGCCTGTGATGGCCGTAGGCACCGAGCGCGGCGACCCTTCCGACGCCCAGGGCGGCGGTTGCGACGAGGCCGGGAGTGGAAGGAGGAGAGGGAGCCACACGTCTGGCAGACGCCAAAGGGGGGTGGGTCCCGCGGGAGCGGAAGGCCCGACCAACCGATGGGGAGGCAGAAGGAGGAGGTGGGCTCAAGGCGGCGTGCGGGTCCCCCGGCCGCGGCCGGCTGGGGGAACCCGAGGAGCGGGGCTCCTCCCAAGGGGAGCCAAACCCAAGCTCCAACCATCTATCACTATATATATATATATATATATATATATATATATATATATATATATAAACAAACCCTCCCCATTTTATTCAATAAAGGTGCAAAATGTCGTAGCCTTTACAAGTAAGCGCAAAAAGCGGAAGACAAAAAAGGAAGAGGGGAGACTCTCCTGGCAAAAAGATCAGGAGGCTAAAAGGTCCCAAAACTGCTGACGGCCATGGTTGCAATTACATTTGATCTTGAGACTTTGGCGGATGGCCTCGCGAGTGAGTTGCTCGACCGAGAATAGGCATCCTTCGTATGTAGCTTTGTTGCGGTTCTTCCATAAGACCCACGTGATGGCGGCTGCAACGATCTGGTGGCAATGAGACGCGTTGGCCCAGGTGGCCAGAAGTTCGTTGAAGCTCCCACCGGCCATCACCATGCCACAGCGATAGGATAGGGCCGACCAGACGTTAGCCGAAGAGTAGCCGTGGCAGAGTATGTGGTCTATCATTTTCGGTTGTTTATCGACACAATAATGACAAGCGGACGCTAAGTTGAAGCCGATGGTAGTAAGGATGTCGTCTATGGGGAGTTTCATGCGCACCGATCTCAACACCAGAAATGACCATTTCTTAGGAACGCAGGGGTGCCAGAAAGGACACAAGATTGGAGCTGGAGGCTCGTGACCGTGAACGATTCTTTTGGAGGATGCCACTGTGAATACGTCGTTAGGGGTCTCTAACCACGAGAGCGCGTCATCTTCCGTGCCTATCTACAGGTCGGAGTTCCGGAGGGTGTTGACGGCCTCTTCTCCATCCAGTCCCGGATTCTGTGCCAATTCCAGTTGCCGATATTGTCCCCCAATTATCTGATCTTGCTAGTAGTAGGGGCGGCCGGGTTGCGTGGGTTATATATATATATATATATATGTGTGTGTATACTTTTTTTTGGGTATATATATATATATATATATTTTTATATATATATATATATATATATATATATATATTTATATATATATATATATTAATCAAAGGGGGAATATTAATGATGTATCAGGCGCAAAATGCCGAAGCCTATACAAGAAGAGTGCCTAGCGCTGACAAGAAAACGGCTAGGTGAGCCGGCAAAACTGAAAACGGAAGACAGAGACTAAACAAGGGTCTCCCAGAACTTTTACGTGGAGTGCGAGCAGCGCCTCCGGATCTTAAGGATCTGTCTGATGATTTTTCGGTACAATTGGGGTGGAGTGAGCTGGCGGCCCTCGTATCGAAACTTGTTCTTGTTCTTTCATAAAACCCAAATTCCTGCGGCTACGACGATCTGATGTTCGTGGGAAGGCCCCAGCTGGACAGGAGATCGTTGAAGCCCCTAGGGAGGAGAACCTTCCTGAATATAATATTGAGGTTAGCCCAAATATACGTGGCCAGATCGCCGGAGGTGAGGATGTGTTCTTCTGATTCGGCTTGAGGGGAAGTGCAGCAATGGCATCTCGATGCTAGGTTATAGCCAAACGAGGTGATGGCGTCGTCGGTGGGGAGCTTCCGGAAGTGTGCACGCCATATAAGGATCGACTATTTGATAGGGATGCACGCGTGCGAGAAAGGAGCGATGAAGGGTGATGGGGTCCCGCTGTCGCGGACGACTGACCTGGCAGAATGCAGCGAGAACTGGTCATCCGGGTTTGGGGACCATCTCAGGATGTCCGGAGTGTCGGAAAGGCAGAGATTCGTGGTGGTGAGATGGGCGGCAGCCGCTGGACCAAGCCAGATCCTGACACGATCCCAAATCGATCCGGACGAAGGATCGCAAAGCTCGTGAATCTGGCCCTCCCGCGGGGGCGACTCGGGAGGGTGCCAGAGGACACTGTAACACCCAGTCGATAATTTTGAAATTTTGAAATTATAATTATTTTTTATTGATATTTATTTCATATTATGATTTTTGGTAATTTTTAATTAATTTTTAAACTATTTGAAATCATGACTTGTGGTTTTGGTGTCTAGCTAGTGTAACCATAGAGACAGCTTGACCTAGAGCCTAGCCATGAGAATAGGGTATTTCATTTATCATTTTAGCCTACAGGGTATTTTTGTCACTTTTGAATTATTAGAATTTAATATATTTTATTAGGAATTTAAATGAGATTTAAATATTATTTTAACTAATTTTCATGTGGTCTAGATTAGCCTAACCTAGAGTGACCTAACCTAGATTAGTCCTAGTTAGTCATGGTTAGACTAAGTTAGATTGAGATTGGTCATGGTTAGTCATGGCTAGTCATGATTTGTGATTTGGTTAGTTATTAGTCATATTGATTAGTTAAGACTAGTGATAGGCTACCTAGGTTTCATCTAGCCATTGAATTGTCTAGAATGATGAAGAACCCTTAGATCAACCCTAGCCCTAGATTTTAGGACAGCCATCTTAGGATTTTTCCCTATTTAATCCCTCCCAAATCTTTGCCTCCTTGTTCATCCTCAAGAACAAGGTGAGCTCAACTTCCTTTTTCCCTAACTTCTCCATTCCTCATCCTTTTTCAACCAAACTTCTTGCATTGTGACCTAACCACCACCCTCTTGCTGTCCATGGAGGTAGAGTACAGATTTGGGAAATCTACAGTGCTCGAGCTACAGTGGAAGAGGACTACACTTGACAGTTTTTCGAGCTCGAGACACCCATTGGTAATTCCTTCATCCTCCAATTAAACTACTAATTTATCATCATGGATACATAGTCCTAGGTTCCCTCTAGCCTCGGGTAGGAGCTGACCCCAACTTGTGTCGGATACGTGTCCGTATCAGACACGTATCAATAGGATTACCTAGGTGTTCGAACTAATGCCTCAATAGGTTTTCCTTTACTATTTTCTGATTGTGTTTGAATAGATATTTGAGTTTTTGTGTCGCTTACATGATTCTAACGTTCTGAACACGTTTCTGTGTCGTGTCATGTCGTGTCCGTACGATGGCGTGGACACAGCCTCGCACGCGGCTAGGGTTTCCCCTGCTGCTCGTGGCCTCGTGCTCAGTGCACAGGCCACGTGGCGGGCCGTGCTTCGACTGAAAGAAGGGGGCAATGTCTGCGAACCTGTCCCCCAAGCCTCGTATCCAGCGGCGTCGTGTCGGACACGCCAGGACTCGCGCACTGGTCCCACACGCGCGCGCGTTCAGTCTGAAATGCCACTAATACGCGAGTCGTGTCCACTCTGGACACAACGTGGTCGTGTCGTGTTAGGTCCTATGTGTAGCCTGACACGTGGGCTATACGTGGGCATGACCACGAGACCCCATGTGTCGTGTGTCGTACCCTACAGACACGTGCACGTGTGCACGATACTATTTCCTGTGCACTGTCCAGTTTCTATTTTCCTGTGTTTAATTCCATTTTAATTGCTTAAATTATGTTTTAATTACCAATTAAGATCCTAGACATGTTTAATGATCCCTGTTAATTGAATTTATACATTTGTTGGGGATTCAAAATTAGAAGTAATGTAATGACTGATACACAGTGTTCAGTTTGTATATTCCTGAGTTTATTTCATGTTAACCCATTTAAATTGATGTTTCTAAGTATCATGGTTAATCCTACATGCTTATTGGTTCATGATTAGATAGGTTTTACATGTTTGATTTAGTTGTTGATCTATATGGGGAATTCGAATATGGGTTGGACTGTTAGTGTGTTGACTGATACATCCTGTTTTTATCCTGATTTAATTTCCTATTTTTAACTGAACTTGGTATTTAAATTTCCATGTTTAAATTCATTTACACGTATTAGATCACTGTTAATCTCAGTTGCATTATAGGTTGTGATTTGCATGGATTTTTGGTTTTCGAAGTTGGCATTTGGTTGGTAAGTGTTCCTACTTGGTTTGCCTGCCACATGCATCTATCCACTTGTTCCTTATCAGTCGAGTGATCACCACAATGCAATTCAATTCATATCCAAACATTTTAGGATGTCCTGCATTCATCATTCACTACAGACTTACCTGTCCTGCACACATAGAGCACTATATTTTAGCTGTGCAGACCATATGAGTGTCCCTACCAATATTTTCCTTTCCAATTTGAAAACTTTATTGAAATCCCAACTCAGACTTAAACTCTCAGACCCCCCCCCCCTTCGCTACATTTCTCCTTGATGTAGTCCCTGGTGGCTATAGTCTTCATGTCCAAATTTCAATTGTATAATCCCAGTATAATGCACCTGCTCTACACTACTTGAATGACCTGCATATAGGTGCACACCTTGAGTAGCAGCAATGGACATGTCTATCCAGAGCTATAGATCTCCCTACAAATAGGTTCAGTTATGGATCACCTGTTATATTTTAGTGTCTTGCATCTCCTTGCCCACCCTTGCAACTGTGAGTCCAAATTGACTGTCCTGTTCATCCCACATTGGGTACCTGTCATCTTGACCTGTCCTACATATCTCTATAGTTTATTTCCATTTATTGGCATCCATATTACCACCTGCTATGTTATCTATAAATAATGTATCAGAGTATGGGAATGACTATAGGTGGATGTCCTACTATAGATTCAGATTTTCATTTAAGTCCAACCCTTTAGTTCTCCTTGCTTCACATGGTTTGGTCCTCCTTTCTCACGTTATCATTCTCTGCATCCTATTCACATATGAAGTCCTGGTCATAATGCCTATAATAGCTTGTCTATTTCCTTTGTTCAGACTTTAGCCCCTTCATGTGTGTGGTCCAGTTATCTGTTCAGATACTGAACTATGTCTGTCATATTATTTCCTTTCATTTAGTTCTAACCTACCTTGTGCTAGATCATTTCATTATGTTTCAGTAACCCCACTTGGGTCCCTGTCTCTATTAACATGCCACACACACTCTATTATATAACCCCTGTCCTAAAATCTGATATCATGTACACACATATATATAACATGACACCCTACCTACTATATATATGTATATAATATCTCTGATTGTTGAATGAATAACTGAGATAGAAATGATTTATTCAAGGGTTAACTGATTTCATGATTGGTTCAATTTATATTCGAATTAGTTAGTTGGCTTTTGGATGTTCTTGACTGAACACTGCATGAGATGATTCATTCATTCCTGAACTGATTTCCTTTCCTTTTCTTTTTTTTGAACTACAATTGAACTGAATTCCTGTTTTCCATTCACTGATACCATTTTCCTGTTACACGCACATGAGCCATGTATTCACTGATTTCCCTTCCTAAATCTGAGATTCCTATATTTAACTGAGTATGAATTCCCATTTCCTGGAACTAAATTCATGTACTGCATTCCTATAACCTGTTAGAAACTAGGTCGGCATGGAATTGGTTTTCAGGGAAATAGGATTCATTGGTTGGATGGACTTTACTGTCAATTGATGATAATTGTCAAATCTTGAAAGTTCCCTTCCCTTTCTAAGATGAATTCCCTCTGGTAGTTCACTGTCACAACACACCCACATGAGAAAATTGAGGATAGATTAGAAAATTGGTTTTTGATTCATTTTGCACTGAATTCCTGTTTTTGGATTTTTACATGCCTGATTGATATTCAAGTAAAACCTAAAATCTGGAACCCTATTTTGTACACTGTTTTCTTCCTGTTATTAATTGCAATGACTGAGACATCTATATAAACTCTATACCTCACTGATTTTTCCCTGTTTTTCTCACCAAATTTTCATCACATACACACCTTGTTCCCTCACATGTTCACTCTCTCACCCATACACCACACTCTCTATCATACAAGCCACACACTCATGTTATGATACACACACACTTTCCATATGACACTCACTACCCTATATAACACTCTCACATGACACATTCACATTGACACATTTCCTCTCACAAATAACTCTCCACACACAATTGAACACCACACATGTATCAATGTAACACCCTCACTCATAACACTCATGACTCTCTCTCACACAATCACACATGTATCCCTCAGAGATTTCCTACTGATATATACATATATGAGAATATAGATATATATATATATATATATATATATATATATATATATATATATATGTAATATATAGGTGGCAAATTATATATAGGCCTAGTATTGTATACTAGTATATGCAAGTATGTTCACACTAGCTCATTAATATGTGCCTATGAATGCCTAATGTATATATAGTTGATTGCCTAAATGTATATCTAGTGTATGAAATATATGAGTTATATATAATATAAATTAGGTGATTGATGGCTTGTATAGCTCTGTGATTGGTGTGTGATTGCTAGACTAGGCTTGGTTAGGCCTAGTGAGACTTATTAGACTTGTTGGGCTAGGACTTGACCTAGTTGACCTAGTTTGACTAGTCTAGTTGACTGGAGTTGACCAAGTGTTGACTTTAGTCTAGTTTGACCTAGACAGCATGCAAATGTATTTTACATTTCATATATCACCCTCTGTATACATCTTGACTTGTGATTGCTCTAACTAGGAGTCAGGTACCTCATCTCGGACAGTACATTTACTTCAGACATTCAGATACGAGGCAAGTACATTCTCTGATCATTTCATATCCTGCTTAGAATTATTTCCTGTATTAAATTACTTTACTTGATACTGTCACGTTGGTCACATGGATTAGTACTATATGGATCCCTTCTTGAGATGTTATCCCTTCATGGAGCATCGGGTACTCTATGTTCTGTGCGTTTCACTTACATAGCGTATCATATGCTTCTTTGGTTCTTTAATCACTTGTGACATATACTCATATGATCACAGAGTCTTCTTTGAATCCTTATCCCATTTATTGGGTCTATCAGAATCCCCATTTTTGGGACTACTATGTATTACCTTCGGGGTCTATTACCTTCGGGGTCTATCACCTTCGGGGTCTACTACCCTTCGGGGGCTGTTACATAGAATCATAACATAACTTGTTTGGATCCTTGTGTATTAGTTGGAGGTACGGGGGAGTATAAATAGCCATGTGAACAATTCCAAAGTAGAATAGCCATGTACGCCTCTTTAGTATAGCCATGTACAAATCAAGCCGTTCACATGTCGACTTTGTACTCTGAATCACTAGTCACTGGTCGCTCTCTACTTATAGTAGATATTTCTATTACAGTTCTCTCTCTGTTTACTTACTGCATTTCCTTCAGTATCTATATCTTACTTTAATACATAATTATATTTTCTAACCTGCTATGAACTGTTGAGATGTATTGTGCTCGCTCCCGTCCTGACTGGACCTGTTGAAAATTTTACAGAGGATGATGAGGAACCCTGCACCCCTTACTTGGAGCTTGCCTAGATGACACTCGCGACCTGGACCCCTTGGGAGGTTCAGGCAGCTGCTGAGGACGATACCCTGCTTAGTATAGATAGCTTAGACTGTTTTCCATTTTATGTTTAGTTGTTGTTCTTGATTCAGAGTTGTATATTTTTAGAGATGATTAGACTTGTATTTCATTTCTGTGGTACCTCAGTTGAGGATTCTCTTATCTATTTTGTCGTGCCATATTCTATCTCTAGATTGTGATTGAGTTGTACCTCTGTGTTGGCCTCCTTATGGAGAGTATTCATATTATGTTAGTTATAGTTCATGACCTAGAACAGCGTTCTACCGCCGACACTGCGGCGTAGGCTGGGCGTTGTTATGCTCTCGTACCTTCACAGTGGGTGCGGGTCGTGATACGTTTTTAGTAGTAGCCCATGCAGGTCGAGTTTATGTAGTGGTATTCGAACTAGAGTATCACTACAGCCTGCAGCAGGATTAGAATTATTTTTAGAGGTACTCAATCACATTAGGAAAAACTCTTAATCAGATTCCTTTGTCTAAAATTGTTGCTTATTGACTTACCTTGAATATAAACTGTTCTCCTTTGAATTTTCGCTTCATTTTCAGAAATTGCTTCTTGTTTTGATCTGTCTTCATGATGGTTATGAAGACACGATCTCATCGCTTCGGTTCGGGGGATACTATCGAGAGGCTGGCCACCTCTCGTCCTGTTCATCAGGGCCTCGAGACCGTAGCTGTAAGACCCCTAAATTTCTACTATTTTTTTATTATTAAATTTAGTACCGATTTAAAATTTTTGTAATATACGTCGCGTAGACGTATTATACGTCGTGCACGACCTTTTGTTTTCTTTTTCGAATTTGCTCGACGAGTGCGATTATGTGCGAGCGTACATATTTTTGAAAAATACTTTTCTTCTATTTTTATGGTTTCAAAATATTATACATAATAATTATTTAGCTATCGTACCAAAACTTTCAAGTCTACTATTTATTTATTTTATTTACACAAAGGCTTTCGTTTATACAGTTATTAATTATAAATAATATTTTTAGTGCGTACATGTATTGCATAAATATTTTATTAGTGTAATTTTCGAAATTAATAATATTAATATTTTATTATTCAAAAAGAGTTATTTTTGAAATTATTATTAGTAGTATTTTGGAAAATATATTTCAAAATTATTATGGCAATTTAAAATCTTAATTTGAACCTATGGATTTATTTATATGGTTAAATATTTGAAATTTGAATTTTTCCATTGATTTTTAAACCAATAATTTAATTAGATTCAAATTTGATTTGCATTTGGAATTGGATTTATATTTAGATTTGGATTTAAATTGATTTAAATTAAATTGCAAGCTATCTATTTTTGGGTTTAAACTACTCCTAATCTTATCCAAATTGGGAATTCCCACATCCTATAAATAGGCAGGTACTCCTCCACATTATTTCATCCATAAATTTCTCCACAAAATTCCACAAACCAATGGTGCGTGCCTCGTGTCGGTGTCCATCTCTTCCGTGTCAGCCGTGACGGCCTCGGGTCCGACCCCGGGTGACTCTCTTATTCCAATTTTTGTACAAGTACATTTATTTCCTTGTGTCGACAATCCCGACACCATTAATATCCAAATCCTGACCCTAAACCTAACCCGACGTCATCTTTCCCGGCCACACACCCTACCAACATTATCTCCTTCTGATCTCCCACCGCCACCATGGCCAGTCCCAATCCATCACAGCCACCACCACGAGACTTACCCTCGCCATCACCACACCAACCATCGCCACCTGCCCCCGACACCACCATACGTATCTGCCACAATCCGCAGCCAAAACCCCAAGGAAAAATAAACAAGAAACCTAACCTACGCCACGGCCATCCGTCGAAACCACCACCACCGTCACCGGCGCCAACGCCGGCGACCAGAGAGAAAAACCCAAAAGAAAATCCTAAGGCAACTCACCTCCGTCGACGAGCTCGCCGACTTCTCCGCCGGAGAGCAGACCCCTCGCCATGTCGAAACCTCCGCCGCGTCTTGCCCAGGCCGAGCCGCCCGCACCTCTCTCAGGACCGCCCCTAGCCTCCACGTCTTCGCACCAGCCGCTCGCGGCGAACCGCCGTCCGCCACCCCCGCTCTCGGCTCTGGCCGAGCGAGCGTCCTCCGTGCCGGCGACGCCCCGCGTCGTTTGTCACCGCCCTCCGCCGCCTTAAGCCGTCGCCGCCCTGCGTCAGCCTCGCACGCTGACTGCTCCAGCGAAACCCCTCGCTCCCCTTCCTCTTTCCTCCCGCTCGAACCCCCGTCTTCTTTCCTCCTCCTCCGCGGCCAGATCAGCCGCTGCCGTGGGCGCCACTGCGCGCCGACCACCGCTGCAGCGCCGCCCAAACCCTTCGCCCTTGTCCGCCTCTGTCGCGCCGCCGGCGACCCCACACAGGCCCGATCTTTCCGCCGGACCGCCGATCGCCTTTGCCGCCTCTTTCCGTCGCCTCCCCCTCTCTCTACTCTCGCTCTCTCTCTCCCACACGATCAATTTCTCCTCTCCCTACTTGCTTTCTTTCTAAATTTTTTTACTTTCTTGACTGTGGTCTCCTCGAAAGAGGAGAACCACATGCTCCCTCTTTTTTTTCCGTTATTTTATTTTATTAAATTTTTGTGGTTAATAATTATTATTATTAAGTTTACTATTATTATTTTCTTTTAGTTACTACTCTTGATTCTAAAAGAGAACAGTTAAAGAGTAAATTATTTTTACTTTACTTTTAATGAAGGGAACAGTTAGTGAAATTTGTTTTTTTTACTTTTAATGATATCTGATATATTTTTATATATTATTAGGATTATTAATAATATTATTATTGATTATTGTTATTACTATTTTTGTTTGGTTACATTATATTATTATATAGCTAAAATCATACGTAATATTTTATTATTATTATTATTATTATTATTATTATTATTATTATTATCGTTAACTGTAGTACTAATACAATAATTAGGTATAGGAATATTAATATTGTTGTCATACTTATTAGGTTTATTATTAATAAAGTTGTTATTTTGGGAATTCTTATATTATAGTTTTTCCTACTTAAAAATGTATTTTAATTAACTTAGAGTTTTTAGCATAAAATAATTTTTATATATTTTAAGTATTTACCTAACGACATATTTTGACTAATAAAAATATATTTTCAAAGCACGATGAAAAGTTTTCAAAATCGTATATATTATTTATTTCATCTCTCTAGATTATCCTTCTATCTGTAACTAAGCCCATTATTCCTATTTTTTCGCCAATTTCATACCACCTTATGTCCACCCTAACTAAATTGACCCTTCTGGACCCAATGGAACAGACCGTGCCACTATCCGAGGTCCCCTTGCACAGTTGTTACACCAAAGTTGCAGATCGTGCCACCTTGATCATCGCAGCACACCAGGCGTCCTACCAGGCAAGACACCTTGCCATTAGCTGTTTAATTATTGTAGCTCATATTTCATGCATTACTTATTTTCTTTATGCAAAATAAACTGTGATACATGGCATAACTGTTCATTTATATTTCCTGCTGTGTATTATTTTTCTTACAAATTAAACCTAGATTAAGGGAACACCTTGTGTGTCGCATTCATTGGCCTTGACACGTTGTAACACGAAGTTGTGTGTCACATGTAGAACACGAAAGTACGTGATTGGCTGGCCACCAGTACGTACAAGCCGTGCGATAGGAATAACCGCTAATAGAGGTTGCATGCTAGTTTGACTTAGCGGTTATAGTGGTTTATGTTGTGGATACAACATAGTAGGCATTGGGCGGGGAGGACAATTCCTTAGCGTATGGGCTTCGATGCACTTCCCTTGTGACCCGGACTCTCCGCTGGAGATACGGGGTTGATGACCCAAGATTACTGACGGCCACTGACGATTCTGCGGAACGTCATGCTCTTCCTACTGGGGCCTCTGGTGCCCAAAGGGGGACTACGCCGATCCTATTCAGCCAGGGCCCATACGTAGGAAGGATTGTTCTTAACTACATTTCACATAGAACGGTAGGCTACCTTATCCGTTAGGTACGAGTACTTTTGGTTTGGGTACTTGTATCTGACCGTGACTTGGAACAATAACTTGTCGCGAATTAGTTCGTCACATCTTGTCCTTGTTTGGTTGTAGGTGTGACTTACTACTTCGATGAGAAGGTATTGAACCTTGTTGGGGTCCGGATACCATATCGGATTCTTAGCATGGAAAGATACGTCGCCGTGAATTAGTTTACCATCTTCTGTCCTTGTTTGGTTGGGGGGATGGTATGCTCGTTCAGTAGGTGCGTATTGGACTATGTTATAAATTCGATTGACTTATTTACTTGAGCAATATTTATTCAGTTTATATGGCATGCTATTATGTGTCTTGTTACGTCCCTCTGAGGACCTGGTTGTCTTGCCAGGTGTGTGCTATTGTCTTTCGTAGGTGCTTTCGCTCTAGCCGTAATCTTCGCTATTTCTTCGAGGATGATTGCATTTGGATCGTCTTCGCTTCGCTCGCCAAATTCATATCTTTTCTTATGTATTTTTCCTTTACTTGTTGGTAGTGGATTTGTCTCCGCCCAACATATTGTATCAAGACAGTTCATTAGCATTTTATGATATCTTTTATTCCTTTTATTCTTGTGGATGAGATTAGTTATGGTTCTACTGTATTTTATAGCTTATGTATTTATACGAGGCTTCCATATATTGGAGTATACTTCGTATGAATACAGCTGGCATGTCTACGTTCCTAGTCCTACGTATTTTGGGACTGGGACGTTACATGTTTTTGTGGTGGCCCATACAGGTCTAGATAAATTGTTTGGTTACTTTACCGTACCAAGCAAGCCTGCGTATAGGATTAGAAGTCAGGATCTCATCCACATACTTGACCACTTCCCTTGATTTTATCTACCATTTGACTCATCAATTGCATCTTGCTTGCTTCCTTCCATCCCTATTCTTATCTTTCCTTCGTGCTTGCTAGAGATTGACCCTTCTAGTTAGTTGTCCCAAAACATCATTAGTTTAATTCTTTAAGTTGGGTAGAATACCCCACACACCCTTGACCATTAATACAAATGGTATTACCTATACCATAGAGACTAGAGGTATTTAAGCCATTTGGTCAACCAAGCCTTGGTCCATAAAACCATAGAATGATGGTATAGGAATAAACAAGACTTAGATCCTTATGACTCTTAGACCATTCATATTGGTTCCTAATTCATCTATTATCGTGCCTATATTTTTACTATCTAGACTAATGATGCTAATGTAGCCTAGTTTTTGCAAGCTTAGCCTTTTACCAAGCTTGTTCGTGACATATATGTTAATGGAGATACCCCACTAACATATTGTCTATCACAACCGGTGTATAATGGTCTGATCAACCGAGTGCACTTTGGTTCGCTTTTATTTATCGTTCTACGTGGATGGGGACATAGCTAAACTTGTCCTCTAGAGTCCCATCCACGACTGCCTTGACAATTCTTTTGAAATTATTCGATCGTCTTTGAATCACGTATTCGTATTCGATAACGCCTCCTTCGAACTCTATATTTCTTTCGCCTTCACCTATTTTAGGAGGGCGAAGACGTTATACTAGAACTTTCTCTAGCCTTCCTATTGGCTATGACCATTCTCGCTCGATATTGCTATATCTTCATCCTAAACTCCTCGTCCTCCTTCTCGTCCTATAATTACTGTCATGACCTTCTAATCGAGTAAATCTAATTCATTCTCTAATCGTGCCCTCAACCTACTCTCAAGAGACCATAACTTTAAGGTCTCTAAATTATTTTATTTTACTTGAACCCATACTATTCTTTATTGCGCGTCATCTTAAACATTTCCTTCTCGCGTTAATCCATGACTATCTTCGCCTTATTGAAATCACGACGCTAATGCAAGTTTTCATTAAACGTCGTTCCTTATCTTGATTTGACTATGCTTCCTTATCGATACCCCCTTGTGCCTTTCAACCCCCTCCTAATTCTTAATTTCGAGGACGAAATTTCTTTTAAGTTGGGTAGAATGTAAAACCCCTAAATTTCTACTATTTTTTTATTATTAAATTTAGTACCGATTTAAAAATTTTGTAATATACGTCGCATAGACGTATTATACGTCGTGCACGACCTTTTGTTTTCTTTTTCGAATTTGCTCGACGAGTGCGATTATGTGCGAGCGTACATATTTTTGAAAAATACTTTTCTTCTATTTTTATGGTTTCAAAATATTATACATAATAATTATTTAGCTATCGTACCAAAACCCCTAACTATGCTTCCTTATCGATACCGCCACCATGGCCAGTCCCAATCCATCACAGCCACCACCACGAGACTTACCCTCGCCATCACCACACCAACCATCGCCACCTGCCCCCGACACCACCATACGTATCTGCCACAATCCGCAGCCAAAACCCCAAGGAAAAATAAACAAGAAACCTAACCTACGCCACGGCCATCCGTTGAAACCACCACCACCGTCACCGGCGCCAACGCCGGCGACCGGAGAGAAAAACCCAAAAGAAAATCCTAAGACAACTCACCTCCGCCGATGAGCTCGCCGACTTCTCCGCCGGAGAGCAGACCCCTCGCCGTGCCGAAACCTCCGCTGCGTCTTGCCCAGGCCGAGCCGCCCGCACCTCTCTCAGGACCGCCCCTAGCCTCCACGTCTTCGCACCAGCCGCTCGCGGCGAACCGCCGTCAGCCACCCCCGCGCTCGGCTCTGGCCGAGCGAGCGTCCTCCGTGCCGGCGACGCCCCACGTCGTTTGTCACCGCCCTCCGCCGCCTTAAGCCGTCGTCGCCCTGCGTCAGCCCCGCACGCTGACTGCTCCGGCGAAACCCCTCGCTCCCCTTCCTCTTTCCTCCCGCTCGAACCCCCGTCTTCTTCCCTCCTCCTCCGCGGCCAGATCAGCCGCCGCCGTGGGCGCCACTGCGCGTCGACCACCGCTGCAGCGCCGCCCAAACCCTCCGCCCTTGTCCGCCTCTGTCGCGCCGCCGACGACCCCACACAGGCCCGATCTTTCCGCCGGACCGCCGATCGCCTTTGCCGCCTCTTCCCGTCGCCTCCCCCTCTCTCTACTCTCGCTCTCTCTCTTCCACACGATCAATTTCTCCTCTTCCTACTTCCTTTCTTTCTAAATTTTTTTACTTTCTTGACTGTGGTCTCCTCGAAAGAGGAGAACCACATGCTCCCTCTTTTTTTTTCTGTTATTTTATTTTATTAAATTTTTGTGGTTAATAATTATTATTATTAAGTTTACTATTATTATTTTCTTTTAGTTACTACTCTTGATTCTAAAAGAGAACAGTTAAAGAGTAAATTATTTTTACTTTACTTTTAATGAAGGGAACAGTTAGTGAAATTTGTTTTTTTTACTTTTAATGATATCTGATATATTTTTATATATTATTAGGATTATTAATAATATTATTATTGATTATTGTTATTACTATTTTTGTTTGGTTACATTATATTATTATATAGCTAAAATCATACGTAATATTTTATTATCATTATTATTATTATTATTATTATTATCGTTAACTGTAGTACTAATACAATAATTAGGTATAGGAATATTAATATTGTTGTCATACTTATTAGGTTTATTATTAATAAAGTTGTTATTTTAGGAATTCTTATATTATAGTTTTTCCTACTTAAAAATGTATTTTAATTAACTTAGAGTTTTTAGCATAAAATAATTTTTATATATTTTAAGTATTTACCTAACGACATATTTTGACTAATAAAAATATATTTTCAAAGCACGATGAATAGTTTTCAAAATCGTATATATTATTTATTTCATCTCTCTAGATTATCCTTCTATTTGTAACTAAGCCCATTATTCCTATTTTCTCGCCAATTTCATACCACCTTATGTCCACCCAAACTAAATTGACCCTTCTGGACCCAATGGAACTGATCGTACCACTATCCGAGGTCCCCTTGCACAGTTGTTGCACCAAAGTTGCAGATCGTGCCACCTTGATCATCGCAGCACACCAGGCGTCCTACCAGGCAAGACACCTTGCCATTAGCTGTTTAATTATTGTAGCTCATATTTCATGCATTACTTATTTTCTTTATGCAAAATAAACTGTGATACATGGCATAACTGTTCATTTATATTTCCTGCTGTGTATTATTTTTCTTACAAATTAAACCTAGATTAAGGGACCACCTTGTGTGTCGCATTCATTGGCCTTGACACGTTGTAACACGAAGTTGTGTGTCACATATAGAACACGGAAGTACGTGATTGGCTGGCCACCAGTACCTACAAGCCGTGCGATAGGAATAACCGCTAATAGAGGTTGCATGCTAGTTTGACTTAGCGGTTATAGTAGTTTATGTTGTGGATACAACATAGTAGGCATTGGGCGGGGAGGACAATTCCTTAGCGTATGGGCTTCGATGCACTTCCCTTGTGATCCGGACTCTCCGCTGGAGATACGGGGTTGATGACCCAAGATTACTGACGGCCACTGACGATTCTGCGGAACGTCATGCTCTTCCTGCTAGGGCTCTGGTGCCCAAAGGGGGACTACACCGATCCTATTCAGCCAGGGCCCATACGTAGGAAGGATTGTTCTTAACTACATTTCACATAGAACGGTAGGCTACCTTATCCGTTAGGTACGAGTACTTTTGGTTTGGGTACTTGTATCTGACCGTGACTTGGAACAATAACTTGTCGCGGATTAGTTCGTCACATCTTGTCCTTGTTTGGTTGTAGGTGTGACTTACTACTTCGATGAGAAGGTATTGAACCTTGTTGGGGTCCGGATACCATATCGGATTCTTAGCATGGAAAGATACGTCGTCGTGAATTAGTTTACCATCTCCTGTCCTTGTTTGGTTGGGGGGATGGTACGCTCGTTCAGTAGGTGCGTACTGGACTATGTTATAAATTCGATTGACTTATTTACTTGAGCAATATTTATTCAGTTTATATGGCATGCTATTATGTGTCTTGTTACGTCCCTCTGAGGACCTGGTTGTCTTGCCAGGTGTGTGCTATTGTCTTTCGCAGGTGCTTTCGCTCTAGCCGTGATCTTCGCTATTTCTTCGAGGATGATTGCATTTGGATCGTCTTAGCTTCGCTCGCCAAATTCATATCTTTTCTTATGTATTTTTCTTTTACTTGTTGGTAGTGGATTTGTCTCCGCCCAACATATTGTATCAAGACAGTTCATTAGCATTTTATGATATCTTTTATTTCTTTTATTCTTGTGGATGAGATTAGTTATGGTTCTACTGTATTTTATAGCTTATGTATTTATACGAGGCTTCCATATATTGGAGTATACTTCGTATGAATACAGCTGGCATGTCTACGTTCCTAGTCCTACGTATTTTGGGACTGGAGCGTTACAGCAGCTCCTGTTGTGCCGACTCAGGTTGGCATTTCTGCTACATTAGAGGTGCACCTCTATCTGTACAGAGATTTTCTCCCGTCATTTCTGACTTCTCTCAGCAGCGGTGATTCATGCAGCATCAGCAGTAGACCAGAGGAAACTAGCAGGGCGAGCTATCGTCAGGACAGTCAAGGATGCACAGGCCGTTGGAGATCTAGTTGCAGGTTCCGTTCTTTTGATTTCATTTCCGCAATTGCCTCTTATAGCTGTCTTGAAATTCGATTCTCCATGTTCCTTGTTGATTTATCAATTTTGTCCTGTTGTTTTTGGTGTTATGTTGATTTTCTTCTGAGATAATCATATGGGCTAGGTCACCTAAATCATGGGATCTAGAATCTTCGATGGTCGTGTTAGTTGGCATAGTGAGGACATGTAGTCAGATTTTGGATATATTTCTCGGGTATGGAAATTTAAGGTTTTCGCCGTCGCGTGCGACAATGCAAAAATTTTAAATACCATGAACCTAAGGGTACGTACCTTAGTTAAGGACTCTGTGATTATCGTAGTCCTGTTCACTAGCACGACGAAGATTCTGAGTATCATGATTTTGGACAGACGCATATGATTATCTGACGGTATGTTTGAGACTTTGAATTGTGGGGTGTTTGACCTAGAAGGACTACTACTATTTTAATTTCGAGGACGAAATTTTTATAAGGTGGGTAGGATTGTAACACCAAGTTTTCCAAATAAGGGTAATTTTGAAATTTTGAAATTATAATTATTATTTATTGATATTTATTTCATATTATGATTTTTGGTGATTTTTAATTAATTTTTAAACTATTTGAAATCATGACTTGTGGTTTTGGTGTCTAGCTAGTGTAACCATAGAGACAGCTTGACCTAGAGCCTAGCCATGAGATTAGGGTATTTTATTTATCATTTTAGCCTAGAGGGTATTTTTGTCACTTTTGAATTATTAGAATTTAATATATTTTATTAGGAATTTAAATGAGATTTAAATATTATTTTAACTAATTTTCATGTGGAATAGATTAGCCTAACCTAGATTGACCTAACCTAGATTAGTCCTTGTTAGTCATGGTTAGACTAAGTTAGATTGAGATTGGTCATGGTTAGTCATGGCTAGTCATGATTTGTGATTTGGTTAGTTATTAGTCATATTGATTAGTTAAGACTAGTGATAGGCTACCTAGGTTTCATCTAGCTATTGAATTGTCTAGAATGATGGAGAACCCTTAGATCAACCCTAGCCCTAGATTTTAGGGCAGCTATCTTGGGATTTTCCCCTATTTAATCCCTCCCAAATCTTTGCCTCCTTGTTCATCCTCAAGAACAAGGTGAGCTCAACTTCCTTTTTCCATAACTTCTCCATTCCTCATCCTTTTTCAACCAAACTTCTTGCATTGTGACCTAACCACCACCCTCTTGCTGTCCATGGAGGTAGAGTACAGATTTGGGAAATCTACAGTACTCGAGCTACAGTAGAAGAGGACTGCACTTGACAGTTTTTCGAGCTCGAGACACCCATTGGTAATTCCTTCATCCTCCAATTAAACTACTAATTTATCATCATGGATACATAGTCCTAGGTTCCCTCTAGCCTCGGGTAGGAGCTGACCCCAACTTGTGTCGGATACGTGTCCGTATCAGACACGTATCAATAGGATTACCTAGGTGTTCGACCCAATGCCTCAATAGGTTTTCCTTTACTATTTTCTGATTGTGTTTGAATAAATATTTGAGTTTTTGTGTCGCTTACATGATTCTAACGTTCTGAACACGTTTCTGTGTCGTGTTATGTCCGTACGATGGCGTGGACACAGCCTCGCGCACGGCTAGGGTTTCCCCTGCTGTTCGTGGCCTCGTGCTCAGTGCACAGGCCACGTGGCAGGCCGTGCTTGGACTGAGAGGAGGGGGCAGTGTCTGCGAACCTGTCCTCCAAACCTCGTATCCAGCGGCGTCGTGTCGGACACGCTAGGACTCGCATACCGGTCCCACACGCGCGCGCGTTCAGTCTGAAACGCCACTGATACGCGAGTCGTGTCCACTCTGGACACAACGTGGTCGTGTCATGTTGGGTCCTATGTGTAGCCTGACACGTGGGCTATACGTGGGCAAGACCACGAGACCCCACGTGTCGTGTGTCGTGTCCTACAGACACGTACACGTGTGCACGACACTGTTTTCTGTGCACTGTCCAGTTTCTATTTTCCTGTGTTTAATTCCATTTTAATTGCTTAAATTATGTTTTAATTACCAATTAAGATCCTAGACATGTTTAATGATCCCTGTTAATTGAATTTACACATTTGTTGGGGATTCGAAATTGGAAGTAATGTAATGACTGATACACAGTGTTCAGTTTGTATATTCCTGAGTTTATTTCATGTTAACCCATTTAAATTGATGTTTCTAAGTATCATTGTTAATCCTACATGTTTATTGGTTCATGATTAGATATGTTTTACATGTTTGATTTAGTTGTTGATCTATATGGGGAATTCGAATATGGGTTGGATTGTTAGTGTGTTGACTGATACATCCTATTTTTATCCTGATTTAATTTCCTATTTTTAACTGAACTTGGTATTAAAATTTCCATGCTTAAATTCATTTACACGTATTAGATCACTGTTAATCTCAGTTGCATAATAGGTTGTGATTTGCATGGATTTTTGGTTTTCGAAGTTGGTATTTGGTTGGTAAGTGTTCCTACTTGGTTTGCCTGCCACATGCATCTATCCACTTGTTTCTTATCAGTCGAGTGATCACCACAATGCAATTCAATTCATATCCAAACATTTTAGGATGTCCTGCATTCATCATTCACTACAGACTTACCTGTCCTGCACACATAGAGCACTGTATTTTAGTTGTGCAGACCATATGAGTGTCCCTACCAATATTTTCCTTTCCAATTTGAAAACTTCATTGAAATCCCAACTCAGACTTGAACTCTCAGACCCCTCCCCCCCTTCGCTGTATTTCTCTTTGATGCAGTCCCTGGTGGCTATAGTCTTCATGTCCAAATTTCAATTGTATAATCCCAGTGTAATGCACCTGCTCTACACTACTTGAATGACCTGCATATAGGTGCACACCTTGAGTAGCAGCAGTGGACATGTCTATCCAGAGCTATAGATCTTCCTGCAAATAGGTTCAGTCATGGATCACCTGTTATATTTTAGTGTCTTGCATCTCCTTGCCCACCCTTGCAACTGTGAGTCCAAATTGACTGTCCTGTTCATCCCACATTGGGTACCTGTCATCTTGACCTGTCCTACATATCTCTATAGTTTATTTCCATTCATAGGCATCCATATTACCACCTGCTATGTTATCTATAAATAATGTATCAGAGTATGGGAATGACTATAGGTGGATGTCCTGCTATAGATTCAGATTTTCATTTAAGTCCAACCCTTTAGTTCCCCTTGTTTCACATGGTTTGGTCCTCCTTTCTTACGTTATCATTCTCTGCATCCTATTCACATATGAAGTCCTGGTCATAACGCCTATAATAGCTTGTCTATTTCCTTTGTTCAGACTTTAGCCCCTTCGTGTGTGTGGTCCAGTTACCTGTTCAGATACTGAACTATATCTGTCATATTATTTCCTTTCATTTAGTTCTAACCTACCTTGTGCTAGATCATTTCATTATGTTTCAGTCACCCCACTTGGGTCCCTGCCTCTATTAACATGCCACACACACTCTATTATATAACCCCTGTCCTAAAATCTGATATCATATACACACATACATATAACATAACACCCTACCTACTGTATATATATGTATATAATATCTCTGATTGTTGAATGAATAACTGAGATAGAAATGATTTATTCAATGGTTAACTGATTTCATGATTGGTTCAATTTATATTCGAATTAGTTAGTTGGCTTTTGGATGTTCTTGACTGAACACCGCATGAGATGATTCATTCATTCCTGAACTGATTTCCTTTCCTTTTCTTTTTTTTTGAACTACAATTGAACTGAATTCCTGTTTTCCATTCACTGATACCATTTTCCTGTTACACGCACATGAGCCATGTATTCACTGATTTCCCTTCCTAAATCTGAGATTCCTATATTTAACTGAGTATGAATTCCCATTTCCTGGAACTAAATTCATGTACTGCATTCCTATAACCTGTTAGAAACTAGGTTGGCATGGAATTTGTTTTCAGGGAAATAGGATTCATTGGTTGGATGGACTTTACTGTCAATTGATGATAACTGTCAAATCCTGAAAGTTCCCTTCCCTTTCTAAGATGAATTCCCTCTGGTAGTTCACTGTCACAACACACCCACATAAGGAAATTGAGGATAGATTAGGAAATTGGTTTTTGATTCATTTTGCACTGAATTCCTGTTTTTCGATTTTTACATGCCTGATTGATATTCAAGTAAAACCTGAAATCTGGAACCCTATTTTGTACACTGTTTTCTTCCTGTTATTAATTGCAATGACTGAGGCATCTATCTGAACTCTATACCTCACTGATTTTTCCCTGTTTTTCTCACCAAATTTTTATCACACACACACCTTGTTCCCTCACATGTTCACTCTCTCACCCACACTCCACACTCTCTATCACACAAGCCACACACTCATGTTATGATACACACACACTTTCCATATGACACTCACTACCCTATATAACACTCTCACATGACACATTCACATTGACACATTTTCTCTCACAAATAACTCTCCACACACAATTGAACACCACACATGTATCAATGTAACACCCTCACTCATAACACTCATGACTCTCTCTTACACAATCACACATGTATCCCTCAGAGATTTCCTATTGATATATACATATATGAGAATATATATATATATATATATATATATATATATATATATATATATATATATATATGTAATATATAGGTGGCAAATTATATATAGGCCTAGTATTGTATACTAGTATATGCAAGTATGTTCACACTAGCTCATTAATATGTGCCTATGAATGCCTAATGTATATATAGTTGATTGCCTAAATGTATATCTAGTGTATGAAATATATGAGTTATATATAATATAAATTAGGTGATTGATGGCTTGTATAGCTCTGTGATTGGTGTGTGATTGCTAGACTAGGCTTGGTTAGGCCTAGTGAGACTTATTAGACTTGTTGGGCTAGGACTTGACCTAGTTGACCTAGTTTGACTAGTCTAGTTTGACTGGAGTTGACCAAGTGTTGACTTTAGTCTAGTTTGACCTAGACAGCATGCAAATGCATTTTACATTTCATATATCACCCTCTGTATACATCTTGACTTGTGATTGCTCTAACTAGGAGTCAGGTACCTCATCTCGGACAGTACATTTACTTCAGACATTCAGATACGAGACGAGTACATTCTCTGATCATTTTATATCCTGCTTAGAATTATTTCCTGCATTAAATTACTTTACTTGATACTGTCACGTTGGTCACACGGATTAGTACTATATGGATCCCTTCTTGAGATGTTATCCCTTCAGGGAGCATCGGGTACTCTATGTTCTGTGCGTTTCACTTACATAGCGTATCATATGCTTCTTTGGTTCTTTGATCACTTGTGACATATACTCATATGATCACAGAGTCTTCTTTGAATCCTTGTCCCATTTATTGGGTCTATCAGAATCCCCATTTTTGGGACTACTATGTATTACCTTCGGGGTCTATTACCTTCGGGGTCTATCACCTTCGGGGTCTACTACCCTTCGGGGGCTGTTACATAGAATCATAACATAACCTGTTTGGATCCTTGTGTATTAGTTGGGGGTACGGGGAGTATAAATAGCCATGTGAACAATTCTAAAGTAGAATAGCCATGTACGCCTCTTTAGTATAGCCATGTACAAATCAAGCCGTTCACATGTCGACTTTGTACTCTGAATCACTAGTCACTGGTAGCTCTCTACTTATAGTAGATATTTCTATTACAGTTCTCTTTCTGTTTACTTACTGCATTTCCTTTAGTATCTATATCTTACTTTAATGCATGATTATATTTTCTAACCTGCTATGAACTGTTGAGATGTATTGTGCTCGCTCCCGTCCTGACTGGACCTGTTGAAAATTTTACAGAGGATGATGAGGAACCCTGCACCCCTTACTTGGAGCTTGCCTAGATGACACTCGCGACCTGGACCCCTGGGGAGGTTCAGGCAGCTGCTGAGGACGATACCCTGCTTAGTATAGATAGCTTAGACTGTTTTCCATTTTATGTTTAGTTGTTGTTCTTGATTCAGAGTTGTATATTTTTAGAGATGATTAGACTTGTATTTCATTTCTGTGGTACCTCAGTTGAGGATTCTCTTATCTATTTTGTTGTGCCATATTCTATCTCTAGATTGTGATTGAGTTGTACCTCTGTGTTGGCCTCCTTATGGAGAGTATTCATATTATGTTAGTTATAGTTCATGACCTAGAACAGCGTTCTACCGCCGACACTGCGGCGTAGGCTGGGCGTTGTTATGCTCTCGTACCCTCACAGTGGGTGCGGGTCGTGACAGACACCATCCAGCCAATGATTGTGGCTCATTGATGAGGACCCGTTGCCCAGCCGGATGTGGATAAGGGGGTCAGCAAGCTGTCGGCCTCGGATGATGCGTCTCCAGGATGTCGACGAACGGTTGTTGACTAAGGCCGTTCCAGGGTGTGAATATCTGAAGTATCTCGCTTGCATGAAGCGAGTCCAGATAGAATTGTCAGTACACAGCTTACACCATAGCTTCATGGAGAGAGCATCGACGATGTGTTCCAATCTGCTGAATCCCAGACCGCCCTCGGAGGTAGGTTTGGCCATAGTGGTCCAGCTGGCCTAGTGGTGCTTATCTTTGCCATTGTTGTGGCCCCAGTAGAAGCTTGCGAAGAGGGATTCAAGCTTAGTGAGGACCTTTTTGGGGGGTTTGCAGACCGCCAAGGTGTAGATTGGAATGGAGGATAGGACGTGATTGATCAGAATCAGCTTGCCTCCAGGAGAGAGGGTAGCGTTGTGCCATCCGGCGATCCTTTTCCTGATGGCGCTGACCATGTGCTCGAAGAGGCCCGAGTTGACCTTGCCGTAGATGAGAGGGCACCCTAAGTAGGTAAAAGGGGGGTAAGCGATGTCAAAGGAAGTCAAGTTGGAGAGCATCGCGGAGTGAGACCTGTCCATTTTATGGTGAATGTAGATGACGCTTTTGTTGTTGTTGACTCTTTGTCCGGAACAACTGGTGTACCTATTCAGAGTTTGAAGGACCACCTCGACGGAGCCGGTGTCGCCCGAGGAAAAAATGAGGACATCGTCCGCGTAAGCAAGGTGGGTGATGATTGGGCATCTGATGGAGGTGTGAAAGTGGAGGAATCGTAGGGTATTGGGTATGATCTTAAGGTTTCTGCTGAGGGCCTCAGCAGTGATGATGAAGATAGTGGCAGAAAGAGGGTCCCCTTGGCGGACGCCATGACTAGCGGTGAAGAAGCCATCAGCCTGGCCGTTGATGACTGTGGAGAACCAAAAATTGTTGATGGACCTGAAGATGATGTCTATCCATGGTTCAGAGAAGCGAAAACCCCGGAAGACCCAGATCATGAATTGTCAGTCCAGGCGGTCGTAGGCTTTCTCCATGTCCAGCTTAATGGCGATGTTACCCCCTCTAGCCGAGAATTTCATGCAAGTTACCATCTCCTGGGCAAGCAGGATGTTGTCCATGATGTTCCGCCCTTTCACAAAATCGTTCTGCTCCTCGGATATAATTTTGGACAGGAGATCCGTCATCCGGTTAGCGATGATTTTCACGATGATTTTGTTGGCAAAGTTGCATAGGCTTATGGGGCGAAAGTCTTTGAAGGTTTCTGGGTTGTCTTTTTTGGGGAAAAGGATGAGGTTAGCCTTGGATAAGGTTTTAGGGTATCTAGCTCCTTGAAAGAAGGCAACCGATGCCTCACAAAAGTCTGGGCCGATGATGTCCAGCATTGTCTGTAAAAAAGCCCGCTGAAGCCATCAGGTCCGGGAGCGCTATGCACGTCAAGGTCCCACACCGCAGTCTGGACCTCGGCGGCGGAAGGGAGCGAAAGGAGATGTTCGTTCTCGTGCTCGGTAACGATGCTGGGGAACTTCGCAAGCACCCCATCGTCCTTGACGACCGCATCTTTAGTGAAGAGATTGGAGTAGAAGTTAGCCGCAGCCTCTTGAATCATTTGCTGGTTCGTCAGCTGGTTGCCATCGTCATCAGAGACGCGATGAAGGTTGAGCTGTTGTCTTCGGCCTTTAACACAGTCGTGGAAAAGGCTGGAGTTGCGGTCCCCTTCGTTATCCCATCTAAGTCTAGCTTTTTGTTTCCAGAATTTCGTTTCAACTTTAAGCCTGGACTTGAGGATAGCTCTGGCTTGGTTAAGCTCGGTCCGCGCCTTGGAGGATCTTTTAGCAACGTAGGAGATCTCATTACGAGTGACATCATCCTCCGCATTTTTGATCTCCGAAAAGATGTTACTGAAGGCAGCCTTGCTCCATCTGGAGAGGGCCTTGATCGTGGCACACAGGCTGGCTGCAACTCTATACAGTGGGTCCGCGACGTACACTGAAAACAAAGCGGATGCCTCCTCGGTTTTGAAACGAGGATGATGTCTCCAGAAATCCAGGAATTAGAAAGGTTTCTTTATGCGGTGGGAGCTGCTGCTGATCTCGATGAGAAGGGGTGAGTGATCGGACTCAGTGGTGTTAAGGTGAAAGAGGATGGAGATGAGCCCCATGTCTGCCCACTTGCTGTTGATGAGGGCACGGTCTAGGCGGGAGAATTGACGCCGGGAGCCTTCCTGCATGTTGCACCAGGTGAAAGCGTTGTCGAAAAAAGGAAGATGGGTGAGGTGCACGTTGAGGGTGAAGTTGTTGAAATCGTCCATGGCCAGAAGAGGCGGCGGACGCCCTCCGGACTTTTTGGCACTGCAAGAGATGGTGTTGAAGTCGCCTAAACACATCCACGGAAGGTTCTGGAGGGAGAGGTGGGTGTCGAGCAGATCAGCCCAGAGGAGTTTTCGCTTATGGAGGTCGCAGCTGCCGTGGACGGCGGAGATTAGGGTTCTGTTCCGAAGTTGGGGGTGTTCCACCCAGAAGGAGAGGGCTTGGCTGGAGTCCAGAACCATACCTGACTTGATGCCCGCACTGGCGAGAATCCAGATGTCGTGACTGCCAGCTAACGCGGTCGTGAAACCAAGTTGAAGCCGGATTCCGGTTATCCTTTTCTTGGGTACTTTGGGTTCGATGATCACTAGTATGTCGATTTTCTGGATTTTCTTATGGCTGAGGATTCTATTCAGCGTCGGTTTATTGGCTATACCTCTCACGTTCCACGAGAGAATGTTAAACATTAGATGGGGGAGTGGTGGTTGAGCTTGGCAGCTGACCTTGTGGTCATGGCCGCTTGCGGATTCTTTTTCTTGTTTTTATTTTTCTTTTTCGAGGAGGATTTGTTTGTCGAGTTTGCGTGGACCTTACTGGCCTCAGCTAAACCAATAGGTGAGAAAAGACGTTCGGTGGCCACAGTGAAGGAATCCGCTGCCTCGACGTCTTCAAGAGCACACAGGGGGTTGTTACGATCTAGGAACCCTGCTTCCTGGGCTTGCTAGAACCTGCCTGTAAGAGGGGAGCACGGGACAGGGGGAGCATCGGCGAAGACGGGAGAGAGGGCCGGGTCTACCGGGGGCTGCTCTATTCCCTCGACAATATAGAAAGGGTCGGGGGGCTCCGACGAGCAGCGCGCGGGAGAGCGCGAGGTCACTAATGGAGATAGGGGGTGGTTAGGGCTGGTGCCCAAGGGCTTGAGGCAAGTGATGAGGGGATCTCAAGAGGGGCAATGTCGGCGCGAATGGTGGAGGAGATTGGGGGGTGGATTGGCTGTCGGATATCAGCATGGCAACGTGGGGGGCGTCCGGCTCAGCCTGGGAGATGTAGTCTGATTCGGGGTGAACCTGATCTGCGGTGTGCGCACAAGGGCTCTCGGGAGCGTTATCTACGTCGAGTATGGCAAAGGAGTTAGAGAGGGTGAAGGAGGGGGGTTGAAGGGAACGATGGCGGAGTCTGACGGGGTGGGGGATCTAGTGCTTTGCTGAGGATGGGTTCCTGTGGGGCGGAGGGGGCTGGAGGGCAAGTCCAGCAAGGTAGGGCGATGGGTTATGGGCACAGCCGGATCTTGGGTTTATATATATATATATATAAATATATATACATATATATATATATATATATTTTTTAATATATATATATATATATATATATATATATATATATATATATATATATATATATATATATATATATATATATATATATATATATACAGAACTCCCCAATTATATTCATAACAAGGCGCAAAATGTCGATGCCTTTACAAGTAAGCGCAAAAAGATAGGAAACGATGACAAAAAGGGGCAGCCATCCGCTGCGAGAGCTAGAGGAGCAAGGATTGGCAAAAGCCCTCCATGCCATGATTGAAGGGTTTGCTAACATTGTGAGTCTAACGGAGGACTTCATGAATTAGCTGATTGGAAGAATATTGGTGACCCTCGTATCTGAATTTGTTGTAGTTCTTCCAGATTACCCACATGATGGCGGCTGTGACGATCTGGTGGCTATGAGAGGATTTACTCCAGTTGGTAAGAAGATTGTTGAAGCTCCCACCGGTCTGGCCCTGTTTGCAATGATGAGAGAACACGTTCCAGACCCTGGCCGACGAGTATCCGGAGTGAAAAATGTAGTCCACCATTTTTGATTGTCTCGCGGTGCAACAATGACATACAGAAGCTAAACTGAATCTGATGGTTCTGAGAGCATCGTTAGTGGTAAGTTTCTGACAAAATGCTCTCCAAATCAGAAATAACCATTTTTTTTTGGGATGCACGACTGCTAAAAAGCGGCCATGATAGGGGAAGGCACTCCAATACCACATACAACTCTTCTAGCTGAAGCAACCGAGAAGTAACCGTTGTTGGACATGGACCATTTCAGGGCAAGGTTCGTTCTGATCTTGGGCCCAACGTCACGGAGCTGGACGACAGCCTTATCCCCTATCCACTGACGAGCCTTAACCCAGTTCCAATCGCCCGAAGGAACCCACATGTCGATGATCTTATTGTACGGAGGGGGGCATCCGTGCGCTGGGGAAGAAGATTGTCCCCAAACAAACGTTCAAAGAATAGAGATGATTCGCCTGATCCCAATCGAGGCCGGATAAGAGGCTCCGTGAGGTTCCTTCCGTTCAGGATGCGGTACCTGGATGCGGAGGATCTGCAGTTGGAATATGTGTTGGATGGATGGATGTTCTTCAAATATCTGGCCTTCATGAACCGAGCACAAATATTCCAACTCACTTGAAGCTTCCACCACAACTTCAAACAGAAAGCATCCACGATATGCGAGAGCCTGCTGAAACTAAGACCTCCCTCATCGGTGGGTCTAGCCATGGAGTTCCAGCTGGTCCAATAGTGTTTGTCCTGACCGTTGATGTCATCACAAAGGAAGTTTGCAAAAAGGTTTTCGATGGTGGTGAGAACCTTCTTCGGGGTGAACAGGCTGCTAAGGTGTATATGGTGATGGAGGAGAGGTCGTGCTGTATCAGAATAATCTTGTCGCCAGGTGATAACGTTGCGTTGTGCCAACCCTCGAGCTTTTTTCTGATTTTGCCCACTAGGCCTTCAAAGATTCCCGCGTTGGTTCTCCCGTAAACCAACTGGCACCCCAGGTAGTAGAAAGGTGGGTACGTAACATTAAAGTAAGTAATGTTGATAAGGGTGGCGGAGTGGTCTCTGTAGGTGTTGTGGTAGACATAGATGAAGCTCTTGCTGATGTTGACACGCTTACCCGAGCACTTAGTGTATCTCTGAAGCGTGTTATGGACCACTTCCACCAACCCGACGTCTCCAGAGGAGAATATAAGGATGTTGTCAGCGTACGCTAAATGAGTTATGATCGGGCAACCACTAGTGGTATAGAAGTGCTTGAAATATGGTAAGCCCACCATCTTGTTCAGGTTTTTACTCAGAGCTTCGGTGATAATGATGAAGATAGAGGACGATAAAGGATCTCCCTGTCTGACACCGTTGCTAGATTTGAAGAAGCCCGCAGCTTGGCCGTTAATAACCGTGGAGAACCAAGAGTTACTGATCGAGCTCCAAATGATATTGGTCCAGGTTTTCGAGAACTCGAAGGTCCTGAAAACCAAATCATGAATTGCCAGTCCAACCTGTCATAAGCTTTCTCCATGTCTAGTTTGATAGCAATGTTTCCACCCGTGGATGGCAGTTTCATGCAAGTAATCCTTTCTTGAGCCAACAGTATGTTGTCTAAGATGTTCTTGATGTGAACAAAGCTGCTCTGTTCTTCCAAAATAATCTTAGGGAGGATCACGACCATGCGGTTTGCGATGATCTTGGAGATCATTTTGTTGGTGAGGTGCAGAGACTAATAGGACGGAAGTCTTTGAAGGTCTCCGGTTTATCTTTTTTGGGGATAAAGATCAGGTTAGCGCAGAAAATCGATTTAGGATATATATATATATATATATATATATATATATATATATATAGTTATATAGAAAGGTTAGGGAAAAAAATTTCAATTTATCGCGAGAAAACGAATTTCTCGCGATAACCTAAACTACATAGACCCGCGACCTTTCCCCCTCCTTAACTGACCTAAACAACAAGCATTAGTTGTATTTATACAGTTAAAAAATTCTTGAAGTCGCACAGAGACATAGAATGTATTCTCTTTATTTATAATTGAAGAAGCGTATAAGACTTGTATTGAAATACAATGCTCACGACACATCTCACTTTACATTGATAGCCAACTGGACAATTGCTATAAAGCTTACAACTGATACTTCGATACATTAGATTACAACTCGATATCGACTTGGCTCACAACTTACTGGTACAACTGATTACAAAGTTCCATACATTATTCCCTTTATAGACAGAAGACATCATCTTTTGCAAGGAGAGCTTCTGCATGCCCAACAAATCTTCGATGCCGCGGGACCGATCAAGCCAATCTTCGTGTTAAAATATCCCAAGCATGAGCACCTGCCCACAAAATGTGGGTCAGTACATCCTCTATGTACTGGCGAGCAGAATCCAACCCACTTGCCTTAACCAACATATAGTGATCGATTTGAGCAAACATTCCTTTGATCGATCTTTCTAGTTAGGGCCTAGCATCAGTTTATAGTTCATGGACAATAATCATGATGAAGCATGTAAACATGTTCTCAACAACGTTAATGGCAAGGCGATATTATAGCATTCCTGCGTTATCATACTCTAACAGTATTCACGTAAAGGCATCCTTTAAGCAACGTTTAAGTTAACATATATTGAACGTTATAGTGATTCTATTAGCAAGGCAATACATAGGCGACTACTCATACTTGCATCAAATACAGGTCAGCAGATATACTTACTCTGCCTGCATAAGACATTCATTGGCGTACATCCTGACTACATGGCCACTGGTGTTATTATTATATAACTATTTCGGACGTTGCCATATAGGACTTCATAGGGTATACGGCGTGCCATTTCACCAGGTTGCGAGCCTGAATGAAATGTTCCGATACCACGTACCCTCAAAGTACGTTTACGCTTCCTCCATGGTCGGATCGGTCCCCCTAACGTCCTGGGGTACCGTCCGAGGAAGCAGTCACCCCCTTGTATACAAGTTGTCCCTGACCATGCGAATGCGTGTCCGACTCGATCGTGAACACAAAATGTATGGTGAAATATTGAAATAAGTATAGGAAACAGTGTATCATTAAACTCATCCATGTCGTCTTCAACGACTCATCATTTACAATATTCCAATATTTTCAATATTCCACTTGGTGATCTCGACGATCCCAAGCCTCATCATTTTTCATTCATTGCTTCATTGCAACAGTTCTCATAATATTCCTTTCAAGGAGGAGTAACCAGCATTCATTCATTTCAAAGGGACCTGTAGCATTTCATTCATTTCATAGAAACATTTATTATTCGTTCATTGATTATAAGAAACATGCAACATTTTATATCTTTGCAACAGTTATACAGAGTGTACATGATTCTAGTATTTCATTTGGATCATTGGGTCGATAGCATAGCCAGTTCTCTTCCTATTCTATTATTCACAAGGCATCTCATTGTTCAAGTATCCCACTTGTTTCGACAACGTTAAGCATAAAGGACATTATCAATTCATTCTCAGGCATCGTCATATTAGCAGTTCAAGTGAGATTCGTTCAGCAATTCAATATTCATGTGTTATTCATTTCAATAATTCTCAGCATAAGCATCTCTATTATTCAACAACTAAAACTTGGAACATTTAGGGACAATTCATAGCATCACGTTACTCCATTTTATTAAACGTGAAGGAGTAAGGAGGAGGAAGGATAGTTCCACTCACCTGCATAAAAGGTCTTCATGTTCCGATCACATACACTTCCACTAAGCGTAGCTCTACCAACGAGCCACATTCCAATACCCATTCCATCTAGCCAGCTAAGGGAGACTGCATCAGTTTCAAATCTCCTGATTTCCAACCCAAGTCACTGTCCAACATTTTGATCGCATCCAACAAGCCAACCAAATATCTCGCGTGGAGCGGGGTATTACATAATATACCACTCAGAAAAAGTTTCATCCTTGAAACTTAAGAGAACAACTCATCTTACAAATTTAATTAGTCACAACAGTTACTCATTCAGCTTTTATTCAATTTTCAGTTCATCACACTCGGCCCTTTCAAAATAGCTGTCCAACAGTACCACCTTAATCCATCAACGATTTGATCTATCTTTCATTGTTTCAATTACTTGTAACTTCTCATTAATTCACAAACATTTTCCTTGCATTTCTATCTTGGTCGCAACATATCACTTTGTTTGGATTCATACACATATTTTAGGCGTCCCTAAAACATATGCATTTCAGCCAAAGTCCGTGCTAATGCGATAAACTCCTCCCATAATATTATCTCAGTTGCAACCTATTACTTCGGTTGGATACATACACATATTTTAGGCGTTCCCAAAACATATGTACTTTAGCCAACTTCCATGTTAGTGCGATTCGATAAGCCACGGTATAACTCTCTTTTCTAAATTCGACTTAGCATCATTTCAATTGACTTATTACTTTATTCACTTTGTCGCAATCCCTATCTTCCAGGCTATAACACTTAACATCAATGACAACTCGGGTAAGATCCCTATCCAAGTATAATATTTCTAACATTCGGTCAAGGGTCTAACTTAGAGCCAATCATATCAAGAGTTCACAACATGCAATCATATTCCTTCCCAAATCCAACAATATTTCTCACCGAGGCAATTCATCTTTTCTAAAAGATACAATCCGACGTCACCCACTATCGATTACCCGAGTCAAGGGTACAATTCTATGCAACAGTCAAGGTTAACCCAGCTACCCGATTATAGATACCGATCCAACATTCCCGTCATGAGCAGTCAATTCCATCTTCTGGAATAATTCACTACTCGATACATAAAACTCAAGTCTCATCCCACAATTTTAGTTCCCGCTATAGGCCGACACATAATCCTCACGGGTCAAACATCTCTAAGGTTCATGTTGAAGCATATATTTACAACATATCATTCTTAGGTCATACTCATCACCATCTCTCGTTCAATACCAAAAGGTTATCCTATGGTCGCCAATGGTCACCCTATTATTCGTTCAAGTCTCTATGGTTATGTAGAAGCATAGAAAATATGGGGTTCATGCGGATCACAAATTGTTGTATATGTACTTTTGGCCAAACATGTCCACATAAAGGATAATCGCATGACAGATTCAATGCCTTATGTGGCCCATCGACAACCAGCTGCAGAAGAAACATATGCGGCCAAGAGGATCAGTTCGTTTGATAAAGCTGACAAGTTCTGTCAAAAATAACAAAAATGACAGCTTTGACACTTTGACAAAAAGATAAGACGTGAGACGTCACCAAAAGCAGGGTTCATATGCTTTTCATGCGGCCAGAAGGAGTGTCACCTAAGCCGCATGAACCTTATGCGGCTCAGACATATGCGGCCCCAAAGTCTCCGAACTTCATGCGGCCAAGGGCAATTGTGACCCAAGCCGCAGGAGCTTTATGCGGCCAAAATATAGAATCTATGCGGCTTAAATCCTTAAGCTATATGCGGGCTAAGGAAGTTTGTTACCTAAGCTGCATGAGTCTCATGCGGCCCCACATGGTCGAAAATTGAGAGACTCATGTGGCTCAAAATGATTCCTGCAACAGGACACGTGGCAGGCTGACCAAGTCTTAACTACCCAGATTTGCTGCAACAAAATCCTAACAAATTGACAGATGGCGGCCAAAGAGCGGGTCTCCATGTGCTAATTAGCCACGTGGCCACAGGCCATTTATGTGGCTTAGCATATATACCACTATAAATAGCAGGGTGCCACACCCCTGCAAAAGGCTGACAACCTTCAAAAAGCAATTTCTTCAAGAGCTAAGGACTGCGTCAGATAGTCCAAGGAGTAAGGCAGAGTTGGTAATACTTTTCCGAGCCTCTACCGTCACCCCCCAGAATCAAAACTAAACAATTGTACTTAGATTGTTTCCTAGGATTTCTTTCTAGGTTTTTCTTCGTACAAGCGAGTTTGCAATCAATTTTAGTGTTTCTGTAATACCTATCTTTGAATTTTTAATGGAAAACACAATAGCAACTCTGCTGGGGACGTCCTTCTCTTCTGATAAGAAGCTGCTGACGCAATCTGACGCATCCAAGCTCGGCTCTATACAGTAGATGCTTGTGGTTCATTTTGACCAACAAGCATTCGAAGAATTACTCTCTGAAGGGAGCGCCAACCCGTCATAAAAGCGTGCCAACCCAAAGAGGACTCGCAGAACGTCGGCACGCAAAACTGTTGCCCCCAACCAAGTTCTCGAAGAAGCTCCTTCTGCAGCCCAAGACGGTGACCAAAGCTCTCCTGCGGCTTTGCTTCCGACCGCAGAGGACCCCACTCTCCCTAAATCCAGCAAAGGAAAAAACTACGATGCTGAGTTTTTGGGGGCACAAGGGAAATCCATGTGGACAAAGAAGAAGCCGCATAAGAGAGATGGGCAGTCTGTCCATGCGGCAGCCAACTCTGGCCGCAGGCAGACAACACATGCGGCAGCCAACTCTGGCCTCATGCAGACAACTCATGCGGCAGCCAACTCTGGCCGCAGGAGGATGGCCTGTATGGTAGCCAACTCTGGCCGCAGGAAGATGGCCTATGCGACATCCAGCTCTGGCCGCGGGAAGATAGCCCACGCGGCAGCCAATCCTGGCCTCAGACAGGATGTCTCATACGGCCGTGTCAGAAGCTCTGTGTTCAATCGTCTCTTATGCGGGCCCAACTAAATGTGACCCTTTGAGAATGTGGGATATATCAATTTGGACAATTTTTACTATGCGCCTTCGGACGCTAAGTCAAAAAAGTCTAGGGCAGTGCGGGACGAACAAGCCTGGTCAACTGTCCAAGTTACTGACTCGCAGCAGGCCCCGTTAACTGTTACACGGGCTCCTGATGGAAAGTTGTACAGAACCACCCGCGTCCAGTCCCCCAGGGCTAACGGATAGGGTGGGTCTTTAAAGTCTCCCGCCAACGATCCAGAGCAAGTTATTTTACTAGCCACGGATCTTGGAGCAAACATGATACCTAAGTACCCGTGCGCTCAGGATACCCGAGTCCACAAGTTTGGTGCAAAAGTAGATCTGCTTGCTACCGACTTGCGTGAGGTGATTACTCACAAACGCAAGGTATCAGCATTGGCATGCAATGAGTCCCTCTCGGGATGTCGTTGCACCTGAGTCATCATCAACTGCTACTGCGATAAACCAGCAGCACCTGAAGGTCGGCAGTCAGTTTTCCAACGACTGCAGCAGCCAGCACCTGTCCGACAACATCTAAAGAAACAGGTGCAAATTCCAGAAGACGAGGAGTTTCCTTTCGCCTCCTGTAATTCAACTCAAAAGCTTTCTCCTAGCAAGGGAGGAAAGAAGACAGGCTTTTCCAGCCCGGCAATCTTGGCCAGTATTACAAAGAGACCCTCATTTGGAGGGTTCCCACCGACAACCACAGGGGTGTCTATTTAGGCACTCGATCCGAAAAGAAGCTTCCAGCACCCAGGGGTACACCTTCGGCCTCCTTGAAAGTAGATGAAGCTGGAGGTAGCAGTCCCCTCAATATATGCGACAACCAGGTGTACGATAAGCACATACAGGGGGTAGAGGTCCTCCAGAACTGTGCAACTGACTTGGACTTCCCTAAGGGCCATCACCCTCACCAAGATGATGCGACTTCCTGCACATGGGGTAGCACCCCTTCCGAGTCCGAGGAAGATGACATTCCGATATTCTCTGATGATTTTTCTATACAAGGGTACGGCACAGAGAGCACCTCCGCTATGATCCCTTCCATCTCTACACACGTAAGGATAGTCTTTATGGCTGACGATGATCATGAAGCGCCTTCTCACCGATAATGTTTAGAAGTACTTGAAGCCATGCTCCTATCCTTGGTCATGTCTGTGGACAAAATCAAAGCCGCCTTGCCAACCCAACCGGTAAGGACACCCGGATAAACTAGCTTGGGACCCGCAGTCAATGCAGACTCCAACACGACCGCCCCTCCTTTGGGTGATGATCCCTTAGGAGCATCCGTTCCTTCAGCTGCAGATGAAGCCAAGGAGGCAAGGAGGGAAGTCCAGGAGCTTTGAGCAATGTTCAATGCCCGAGACTCCTCTCGGGATCTCAGAATACGGCAGCCATATCCCGTTGCATGTAGAGATGTGCCTTTTCCACCATGGTACAAGACGTTCCATGAATATTCTTATGACGGGAAGACCTCTGCTAGTCGGTACATGACTTACTTTGAAGTCACAACCGACCACTTGCCTCATAATGATGCCATCTTGAAGCGATTATTCATCGGTGCATTGGAGGGGATCGCGTTCGACTGGTACCGCAACCTTCCCGACAACTGCATCCATTCTTTTGACGGCTTCAAGCACATGTTCCTGGAAAGATTCTACGAAGTGGGGCATGATGTAATAATGTCATCTCTCATGGACGTCGTTCAGGGTGAGAGGGAGCTAACAAGGAACTATATCGAGCGGTTCCGTCAAGCCGCAATGAGATTGCCCCAAGGCAATCCTGAGAGCTCCTTGATTGAAATCTGCCAGAAGAAGTTGCTCCCCGCAATTAGCCTCTGGATGGGTGACGATCAGTTCAGGGATTGGACGACCTTCATCATAAGTGCTACTAATACAGAGGCAAAATTGAAGAATGCTCGCCAGTTGGGATTACACATCCCAGATGGAGAGGATAAGGACAGACGTTCTGGTTCCACCTCTAGCAATAACAACACTGGCACCACCTCCAACTAGGACAATAAGGGCAAACAGGCCATGGTCGCTGATGCGACCCAGAAGCCCGAACAAAAACTGGCAGAAAGTCAGTGGCCCAAGGTAAATTACTCATTTGAAGATAGTCATGTCAAGTATCTTCGATATGCTCTTGCAAGGGGGTAAGATCCAGCTCCCTCCACCAAGGTGCGAGCCCCGCACGGCAGAAATGGAGGACATAAAATATTATCAGTTCCACCGCTATGTCCATCATTCCACTCATGACTGCTTTCCATTAAAGCGGTACATTCAGAGTCTTATCGACTCTAAAGCTCTATCGACAGACTTTAAAGAGGTTATCGTGGCGGCGAACATGGTGTCGATTCAGTTCGGCGACTTCCCTCCAACAAGTACTCCAGACGGGGTAATACATGTCCCTCGGGTAACGATAGAGGTTACTAATCTTCCACCCGTTCGGAGCCAGACATCTAGATTGGTACCTCTTACCACATCGCGAGGAGAGATCATGTGGGTGCATCTAGACTTAGTGCCCGAAGCTACCCAGGAGGTGTCATCTCCTAGCGACAAGAAAAAGGGCAGGAAGTCTAGATCATGCCATACAGTTTCAGTCGAAGCTGAAGAAGCTGCAGCCGTTGTTACCCGGTCTGGAGCACAAGTCCAGCCCGCACGGGATAGTTCAGTCGAAGATCCTCAGCCGGCAAAGTTGCCTTCCTCTGATGTTCCAAGGCCATCTCAGCCTCCACTGGCAGATAAATCCAAGCCAAAGAAAACCCGCTTCGACAGGCCACTCCGTAATGATGTACCTCATGGACTAGAGAGACCTTACAACTTTGATATATTAGCACAATTGGCTAATACGCTAGCAAAGTTGTCGTTATACGAACTCCTTACAACTTTGATATATTAGCACAATTGGCTAATACGCTAGCAAAGTTGTCGTTATACGAACTCCTAAGACTCTCCAAGGATCTTCGTGTCGCATTAAGCGAAGCACTCCAAAATGCTGACGCCTACTTAGCTCAGGTCAAGCCTCCAGGGGAAGACCCGCCAGCAGATCTACAGGGCATCGATACCACAGATGCAATGCCCAACATCATATATACTCTACATGATATGTTGATCAAGTCCAATTTGCATGATCGCCCCTTGTACTATACTGGATATGTAGACGACATCAAGGTAGATCGGATGCATATCGACCCCGGCTCGTCAATAAGCATCATCCCGAAAAGATTGCTCTAACTTCTTGGCATCCCTATACACTGGCTAGCGGCGACCAACATTGCCATTAGCGGTTTTAACTCGGGAAGGAGCTATCCCCTAGGAAAGATCTGATTGAAATGTCAGATTGGTGAACAGAAGACGGAGGTTACCTGCTACGTCATAGATGCAGACACCTCCTACAACATCCTCCTGGGACGTTCATGGATATATGACTATATGATCGTGCCATCCACCCTTCACCAGTGTTTCAAGTATGTCAGTAAGCACGGCATCATAAAAACTGAATTTGTCGACATCGATCCCTTCAAAGGGGTTGAATCTTACTATTCTTCGGAAGCTTGTCTATATGACGAATCCAGGAAACATATAACTGACGAACTGGAGGCCATCACAGGGCCAGAAGAACCCTTGAGAATTCGTCTCCAGGCCCGCAAACCAGGCAAGGCCGTACCCCTCGTCGCAACTTTGTATAAAGAGGTGCTTGGTTCTCCTGCCTCACCTACGCAGTAGGAACCAATGGTCATCCGGCTCCCGAGATCCAGCCAGGAGCCAAAACCTGTCATAGGGCCGATGGTGATCCGACTGCCAAAATCCAATCAATGGCAACAAGAAGATGCGAGGCCCTCTATAACGTCGATGGTGATCTGATTGCCGAAATCCACTCAAAGGCAACCGGAAGACACAAGATCCCCTGCCGAGCCAATGGTCATCCGTCTTCCCAAGACGAGCTGGCAACCAAGTGTCCATCCAACACTCTCAGGCAAGTCAATACCTCAAGCTGAATCCTTGTGGTCAAGTTGCCCAAGACAGCATCCTGACCTCTAAGCTCGCAAGGGAAGCCGAAGTGGACGTAGAACTCGCCAAATACTTGGTTATACAGGTGGATAGCCCCTCTCCTGATGATGTAATCCCTGTGGACCAAATTCCTTATTTCATCAATAAGAGGCTGCCGTTAGACTATTCTAAGTATGATAAGCCTAATCTAATATATGCTGCACGGGACTGTCTAGATGTTAGCCTGTACACACGGATGACAACCGTCCATACCCCCAATCAACTTGCTCCCATTAAAAGCACTCACTTCCTGGTCCCAGACAGAAGAGGATGGGATCACACGATCATCTTCGGCCGAAAAGAAGGTTCTCAATCTTTTATGCCACAAGAGCTCGATCTCGTACCCGACACTAGAAGATTAGCGCTATACCTGTATAGTCCTCAAGCCAAGTACACCATACAAAAGCAGGGTACGACATAGAGGCCACCCCAGATCTGAATCACGGTAGTGGTCGGCGATTGCCTCTACAACCGTCGATACCGGCAGGAAAACCTCAGGACCACTATCACAAATCCAGATGCGACCTCGGGTATGTTACACCACCAATAATGCCCGAAAGTTTAGATAAAGAATGCTAGTGGCACTCTCATTCGTCCGAGTCACCCATTTACGACTCTGATAGCAGTATTGGAGATATATTTCGACAGATATTATCTGTCAACATGACATCTGCTGATATTGAAGAGGAAGACGAAGATCTACTTGAACCACTTGAGTTGGAGCTGTGGGTCCAGCAACTAGACGCATAATGGAAGAAATGCTTTGAACTTCGTGATCCTCTCACTGAGGACGAGGTTACGCAAGTTAACCTCGGCGACGAATCCTCTCCAAATACAATCTTCGTCAGTAAAATCCTGACAGACAGCGTGCGGGAGTCGTTGTTACAACTCGTAAGAGAATACATCGACGTCTTTGCCTGGAGCTATGACGACATGCCAGGGCTAAACCCCGAGATCGCACTTCATAAGCTCAATATTTATCCGGACGCAAAACCAGTCAAACAACAACAGTGGCGGTTTCTTCCAAACATCATGAATTCTATTGAAGCAGAAGTAAACAAGCTTATAGCTAGCGGTTTCATTTACGAATAGCAGCACCCAGACTGGGTAGCCAACGTAGTACCAGTCATCAAGAAGAACAAAAAGATCCGAATCTGCATTAATTTTCGTAATCTGAATGCGACATGCCCTAAGGATGAATTCTCTCTTTCGATCACCGACATAATGATCGATAATACGTATGGCTTCGAGCGCATGTCCTTTATGGATGGATTTTTAGGATACAATCAAATCAAGATGTCTCCTGATGAAGAGAAGCATACGTCATTTCGAACACCAATCAGCGTGTATTGTTATACGGTCATGCCCTTTGGTCTGAAGAACGCCGGTACTACATATCAACGGGCTACGAATGTCATCTTCAGAGATCATTTATGCAAGAAGGTGGAGTCTTACGTTGATGACATCGCCGTCAAGAGCCACTCAAAAAATAATCACTTACATGATTTGAGAACAGTGTTCGACCTCATGCGAGCGCACAAGCAGAAGATGAATTCTACCAAGTCTTTTCTTAGGGTGTCCAGCGAAAAGTAATTGGGCTTTGTCATTACTTCCCGGGGCATTCACATAGATCCCGAAAAAATAAAAGCAATCCTGGAGATGAGTCCACCAAGGAACACCGTGAACTCTGCGGCCTTCAGGGAAGACTAGCCTATATCAGGAGGTTTATATCTAACCTCTCAAGGCGATGTCAACCCTTCACTCAACTCATGAGGAAAGGTGTCTCTTTCGTATAGAAAGAGGAATGTGATAGAACTGGGGATTTCCAGGACCCTTCCTTTGTTGTGTGTATTAATCGATAGAAAGTTAAACAGATCTAATACGTGTTCTAACCCTTCATAGGCAGAAACTAGGGTTCACAAATTATACCTGCGGCGGAAAGGAGACAAGTAATTCCTGGCAATCTCGAGCGGATGACCCCAAGATCTTCTGCACGTATTCCTTCCTCGAGTTGGATGTCGTGTGGACGACGATCTCCCAATATTTTCTTCTCCTTGGCAGCCCTCTCTTTCTCTCCTTACGTGAATCACGAATTTAGAGAAAGTTTCAGATTTTTGATCAGTTATAATGGCGGCCAGAGAATAGAGGATATATAGGCTACGGCAGGGACCATGAGGAGAAATTAGGGTTAGGCCTCCTAACGGATCTGGATATCCCATGTTCAGCCCGAACACACAATCCAGGCCCATTAACAATAGCTCGGTCCACTAATGAGCTATTGTTGCACTACCTCCCTAATCCCAAATTATGTTTGTGGGCTCCTTTTATTATATGCTCATTTGGCTCCCCATGTTAAGATATCGTATGTCCGTCGATCAAATTAAGTTACTGACAACTATATTGATTCGACATCTTTTATCCTTAAGTAGTATCGCTCAACTTTATTTGTCATGTCGGATATAATCCACCTGCAGGGTTTACATGACAATCCTTATGAGCTCCTTGAGGGGACATCATTAACCCGATGTATCGGGACATGGATTCCATTTATAATCAACAGCTCATCATACATACAATGTTATTACCCAATTCATAGAGGTTGTTGATCCATAATGAATCTCACTCTTTTATGAGTCAAAATAATACACACTGCATATACATGTCCGTTATTATATCCGGCTTAAGAGCACAAGCATCCATAATAACAGAGGTGTTTGTCCTCTTATGTAGTCAGTACAAAGAGAACAACCTCAAGTGGTCATGTTCAATACACACAAAGTGTACTAGTGTAAACCTATAGTCAAGATAGACTAATACCAGATTACACTACAACCTTTCCAATAGATTGTCCAAGTCCATCTAGGTTGTGAACTATTTATATACTCCATAGGGAACTGATAATATGATCTTCTGTATGACACCACACACCATATTATCTATAATATAGAATATCATACATTTGCATTAACACTTGCAACAAATACAATATGCAAACATTTGCCCATATGATTCTCATTCAAAATTTAAGGAAATAAGGTTACTAAAAAAGTGATGTTTTTAGTATATAACCCTAACAGAATGTCAGCGTGCCTTTGATGATATTAAGGAGTATTTGACAAATCTGTCAGTTCTATTAGTCCCGGTCGTCGGAAAGCCCTTCCTGCTCTATGTATGGGTGATGGAACACTCCTTCGGTGCTCTTCTAGCACAGAATAATGACACTAAGTGATAGTAGGACGATAGTAGGACCGAAACATAGGTATACCACCGTGGAGAAGGAGTGCCTTTCCCTAGTGTTCGCCATTCAAAAAATATGACACTAAGTGACAGGGCAGACCATCCATGTTGTTTCACGAGTTAATCCTCTCAGGGTTCTCATGACCAAGCCTAGTGCACTCAGTTCTCGTCTAGCTACCTGGACGTTACTATTATCCCCATACGATATGGTTTTTATTTTGCAGAAGACTATCAAAGGTCAAGCCCTGGCTGACATCCTAGCAGCCCATCCAGGCTCAGAAACAACCAGAATCTATAAAAAAATTCCCGACGAAGTCGTCGCCTCGAACATGACTTCGTATGACGCCATTTGGCAAATGTTCTTTGACGGTGCTTGAAGAACAGGGCCACAAGGTGATATCGTCGCTGGAGTCAGGGTAGTATTAATTTCCCCCTCTGGATTGGTGGTCAATCAGGCATATTCTCTTACAGAACCCTGTTCAAACAACGTAGCCGAATATAACGCTCTAGTTATCGGACTCCATCTCGCAAAAGAAGTGGGGATCAAGTACCTGGAAGCATATGGTGACTAACAGTTGGTTGTTAACCAGATCTGAGGTTCATACGAGGTTCGCAATGAAAACCTGATTCTCTATTACCAGACAGCAATGGCCATCATTGTAACCTTAGAAGGATTCTTTATAGAGCACGTTCCTAGGCTCCAAAATATCGAAGCTGACGTCCTAGCCGGTCTCGCCGCTTTCTTGGCACTTCTAAATAATACTCACCATCTAGTCGACATAATAGGCCATAAACTGGTCTATCCCAAGAATAATCTTTAACTGGGTACGAGTTATTCCGCCCAGATAACCAACGACATACAAGACTGGAGACGCCCGCTCATCGACTTTGCAGTCTAGAAAATTCTGCCAGAGAATGTGATGGAAGCAACTTCAATCAGAACACGCTCCCTGAGATTCTTCTATGATACGGAGACGAAAATGTTATATCGACGATCCTACGATGGGCTACTATTAAGATGCCTGTCAAATACAGAAGCCAAAGAAGCTTTACGCGAAGCTCATGACGGCACTTGTGGGGATCACCAACCTGGCCCAAAATTGCAAGATTATCTCCGCCGGATGGGTTATTACTGGCCCACAATGGTAGCAGATGGAGTTGATTATGCAAAGAAGTACAGGGCTTGACAGATCCACGCAGATTTTATACATCTGCCATCTGAATTCTTGCACCCGACAGTGGTCTCTTGGCCATTTGAAGCATGAAGAATGGACATCATTGGGCCAATCACCCCGTCGTCGTCTAGAGGGCATCGGTTCATACTTACAATCACCGATTACTTCTCCAAATGGGCAAAAGCTATTCCGCTGGTAGAGGTTAAGACATCGAACGTGATTAGCTTCATAAAATATTACATCATATATCATTTTGGACTGCCACGGACGATTATTCATGACAATGGTCTGCAGTTCGCAAGCCACACTTTCTATCGATTTTGTGACAAGAATCGTATTCAGAACATGGCCTCGACAGCATATAACCTATCGGCTAACGGTCTGGCTGAAGCTTTCAATAAAACCATAATCAAGCTCTGTTTGCCATTGATTATAAAAGAACAGAACAATTATATCGGAGGACTGGACTTTTACTTCACAATACAAACTCGCTCGTACAAAGAAAGCCAAGGGACGAAAACCTAGGTACAGTAATCTAAGTATAATTGTTTAGTTTTTCTGGGGGGTGACGGTAGAGGCTCGTGTCATGACCCGCACCCACTGTGAGGGTACGAGAACGTAACAACGCCCAGCCTACGCCGCAGTATCGGCTGTAGAACGCTGTCCTAGGTCAATCATCTAACAATATAAAGGTACCTGTATAGTATATACACTCCGAATGGAGGTGACATAACCATATACAGTCTCAATCACATCTAAGGCAGAATGATGAAAATAAAAGATAGATAGATACTGGAATAAAAAGATCCACAGGATACAATCAGAGAGAAAGAGTCTAAGTGTCTACTGCCATACAAAACAGAACATCCAACTCAAATACAAGTATCTAATACTGATAAATAAAGAATATATATACAATCAGATCTCAGAAGACAGAAATAGTAAACCTAGACTAGGGAGCCTCAGTCTCTAAGCTAGTGGATCAGGCTGGAAATCTGGGTCACACATGTCATCTACAGTTGTCCTATAGTAAGTGTCTATGCAGGCCTCATCCTCATCCTCTGTAATATTTTTAACAGGTCCAGTCAGGACAGGAGCGAGCACAAAACATCTCACGCAGTTCATATCGAGTTAGAAAATATAAAGCATGCTATAGAGTAAAGTACATGAAACGCTGAAAGAAGAAGATATATGAAAAATAGTAGGGATTTGAAAACAGGAAATATCTAAATATGATAAGTAAGAACTGTAAGGAACATGTGATTTAGAGTACAATCTGGTTATGTAAACGGGCTAGGACAATGTAATGGTAACTCCATTGTACGTAGGTATACAATAGACATATACAATTGTTATACAATGTTGTACAATAGGATTTGAGTACATAACCAATTCTACTCCCCCTCCCCAATCAATACACAAGGATCTACTCCAGTTACGTTATCTTATACAATAGTGTACAATATTATACAATGGATGTACAATGTTATACAATAGTGTACAATGGTCTATCCCTGGGGCTCATGTGATAATGAGAGTACAATATGCACAATGAGTATACAAGGATATCGATATTTAATAAATACAATATGGAAGTGAAACGCACATCACAATATGTATTTAGTGAATACAAGGAGATAACATCTCAAAAGAAGATCCATATAGTACCAATTCGTGATAACAGTCGTGTCAGCATCAAGTACAGTAATCTAGAGCAAGAATGTAAATCCATACAAGTATGAAACGGTCAGAGAATGTACTCACCTGCTATCTGAATGTCTAAAGAAAATATACTGTCCGATGAGAGGTGTCTGGCTCCTATTTAGAACAGCACAAGTCACAACATGTCCAGAAGGGTAATATAAAGCATTACTATGCATTCTACATGAATCTAGGTCAAACTAGGCCAAAGTCAATCCTTGGTCAACTCTGGTCAACTGTACTAGTCAAACTAGGTCAAACTAGGCCATGTCCTAACCCAGCAAGTCTTACTAGGCCTAACCAAGACTATCCTAGCAAGCACACATCAATAAAAGGCTATACAAGCTAACATACACCCAACTCTATATAGCATGCAATTATTCAATACTCAAATAGGCAAGAATTCACATTAGATATACACTAGGTAATCTATTACTTTAATCTATACATGTCTACACATATATACACATGCATATATTGGTATTCAATATTAGGTCTATAATCATGGCATTTCAATGGCCATATAAACTTATATATTACAACACAATATGCTAACATATATATAATATACATACATAGCTAAGTTAACTATATTCATAAATACTTATTTAAGAGGCTATGTGTGTGTATGTGAACATGGCAAAGGGGCGAGTGAGGGTTAAATGGGCATACATAGTGTATACATATCAAAGAGTGTCAAAGTGTAAGTGAACAATGTGTCAAGTGTGATAGTGTCAACATAGTGTAAGGGGGTACATGAGGTAATATAGGATTTGTGTTAACATAGAATATTACATCTCATTAACTTGTATATTGCATACATTACATCTATTATTACATTACATTCATGCTTGCATTCATTTATCATTCATTATTCTCTTGCACCACTATATGCACCATACATTACATACTATGGAACCTACATATTCATTACAAGCCATACTTATACATGCTTATATTAGATAGGATACTTACACCTCATACATCATTTATTTAACCATTTACTCATGCTTGTATTCTCTATTTAATTACATAATGTATATACATTAAAATGGGTTAAAATCAAATAGAACATTATATTACACACAAGGGTGCACAAAATACATATGCCGAATAGTAACTCCTACTAATAATCAATACTGTACCATCTCAGCATGAATTAAAATCTAGGATTAAAGTATGTTATAGATCTATGTGTTAGCTTTCCGAAACTTCAAACGGATCGTATTTTCGTTTCCGGAAACTCCCGAAATCGCGAAAACATCGAGAACGCGTTTGTCTTTCGTACAGCTAACACTCAAATAATTTTCCAGAAAGTTACAGAAAGAATTAGGCCTATTAATATATGTTTTTGGAAAGCTAACTTCAATACGCTTCTTTTAAAAAAAATAGGAGATTAAACCAAGCTTTGAGCTAGAAGTTATGACATTTCTAAGTTAGGACTGAAATTAAAAACGTGGATAAAAATCATGACGGATTTAGATAGTTTGAGCCAAAAGAATACACAATATATATCCTAATTATCCACAACAATAATAGCAATAATAATATGAGGAACCACACTCACAAACTTGATTATATAATCATCATGAACCATTTATTACATATATAAATATAGATACACTCTCATTACAATATATATATATATAAATCTATATATGTAACATGAACACATCCACAACACAAAGGACACTCCTATGACCTCCAAATGGACACAAAATGGACACAAATGGAGATACAACCATGGGGGTCATTCCTATGGGTTCAAAATAGACCTATATGCATGAAAAAATGAAAAGGAGAAGGGATTTATACCTCCCGGTAGATCGAATCGAAGAAAAACATTCCCGGAGCGACACCGACACGTAGAGATTCCAAAAGGACACGAACGAGCTCCGAATCCTCCCAAACTTGGGTAGCTTCCTCCTTGGCTAGAATGGAGAAGGAAAGAAGAAGATTTGGTGGTGAAATGGAAGGATTTGGTGGAGAAATTGCTAGGGATTGCTCTCTAGGAATTTGGGGAAGAACAAGGAGAGAAAAATAGATGAATAATGACAAATGGGAGGCTCAACCCTATCCTTATTGTGGCTGGCCATAAAGGTGGTTTTGTCCTATTAGGAAAAGTCCAAAAGCCCCTACTAACCTATTCTATGAGTATTAGGAAAGGGCTAATTGGTTGGGGCTAAATTAGTCATTCTAAAGTCTCTAATCATACTAACCTTATCCATAATAATTAGTCTAACCTCTAACTAAAATATTTCTATCATGTGGACTAAAATTAATATCATGTGGGCCATACCTAACTAGTGTGTGGGTCCCACTAGAGTCAAACTACCCCCGGGTCCCCGTTTCAAGTCGGATTGAGTTGAAATTCGAACCCGACTCAAATAACCCCAAAACAATATCATAAATAATAAAATAATATCAAAATAATTCAAAGAGGTCAAATGCAAAAAATATCCTTAGGCCAAAAATGACATTAAAATATCATAATCACATGGTTAGGCTCTAGGTCAAACAGTCTCTAGGGTTTCACTAGCAAAACGTCAAAACCACAAGTCATTGATTTAAATAATTTTAAAATAATTTAAAATCAGCAAAAATCATATCATGAATTAAATATCATTATTAAAATAATTATAAACACGAAATTTCAAAATTACCCTCATTTGGGAAACTGGGTGCTACAACTCTACCCACCTTAGAAAAATTTCGTCCTCGAAATTAAAATGTCCCTACTCCCTCTAGGTCAAACCCCCACAATCAAAGTCCCAGAACTTAAACAAATCATACCATCAAAAAAAGACAACGTCCAGGGTCATGGCATACGGTGGTAGTGAAAGTCTCATCTAGGTATACTAGTCATACTAACTGATTCGGTCATAGGGTATCAAATACACAAGCAGTCTAGGGTGCTAAACGAGAAAAGTTACAGAAATAATAAATCATCAAAACTGTAAGGCAGTCTACCATCTATATAAAAACTTGTATCATCAAAATAAAATAAAAATAAAACAAGGGTAACTACCAATTATCTGAAAGGGGTACTAATCAAAGAAAAATCAAATCACAAGTTTAAGAATGAAAGTCAATTTCATGGAAATCCAATCAAAATATATATTAAGAACATTTAGTCTCGATACGATCTAAGTTGATCAATTCTGGAAAATCAAGATTTAGGCAATATAGAGGACAGTTCATCAAGCCTGAGCACGAGCTTACAAGGATGGAGATTCAGGCCATAATCAAATTTTAATTCAATTGAGTACAACCCACGATATTAATATGATAAGAGAAGATGATCAAATCCGATTGGTCGTGATTAAGGGAGCTAAGATTCAATGATATTGAAAACACTTTGGGGAAAAACAAGGGAAGATTTCATAAGGAGTCAAGTTAATCATCTCTCTCTAATACCATCAAGTCTGTCATTTTCTAAATCATATATTTTTTTTTCACAAGTCCCAATATGAAAATCAACCTTCATATGACTATCATCGAAATTTTATAATCCTTCAGTCATCTAAACCTCCACCACAATTACCATAGACAAAATTCCAAACTTCCAAAACATTTTCCACGAAGCATACCCCTCTAAATTAGGTATCAACACTTACCCATTTAATCAAGTTTCCAAATTCTTTCACCTCGTTCTAAATTAGATCCGAAACCTCCAAATCCAGTTTATGGAATCCTCGTACTTGTTTAAATCAAGCCTCGTATTTATTCAACCCTAATACCACTATGTCATGGAAAATTTATTCTCGTTTTATAAATCAACCTTCACATTTCTTCAACATTCACCTTCAATTATTATCCTTTCGAATTTTACACATTTTTTTTTCAATCATCCAAAATAATTCCTATAACTTAAAATCCTTGTGTTCTATCTGTCTCTAGTCATTTCTTACAATATCTAGTTCAATTTTTGCATAATCATTGATTACAATAAAATTTTCTTTCCATTACTAAATTTCCACATCGCCTCAGAGTAAAAGTTTTCCCCATAATCAATAACCAAGATTTTCTAAGTCCTCAAAACTAGGTTGACCTTGAACATCCTCATTAGTTTTGAAATACTTCCATAAATTATTCATAACCAACTTTCCGTAATTGTTTCTAAATTGATAACATTTATCCCTCGATTTCATTTTAAACCTTTACCACATCCCCATTTCAAATTTTTTATATTTGACATCCAATACTCTGATTCCTACAAAATCATCCTATGATAACCAATTACATCATTTCCGAACTAGATGATTTACGTCACTTCCTCAACATTTCTCAGATAAAAATAATATAAAGATTCAAGAGTTTTCAAGGTATAGCTAACAGAATTATTTACGAGATAGGGAATTGATATAATCAGGACAGGTATATAAGACAAGAAATGGTGGTAGTAAAAATACTGGCAGGAAAAGAATGATAAAAGAATATGTTCTGCTTATCTATTTAAAAGTGGAACCTATTTCAAAATCAGAGCTATAATATCAAATCCAAAATAAGGCCTAAAAAAATCACTGATTTATTGTATTAAGAAGAAATAAATTTGTAAGAAGTTACACAAGGTTTATAAAAATAGCTAAAGCTACATCCTAAGTAAACAATGAGAAACAAAACAAAACAAAACAACAATAATTCTTTTTTTGAATGACTGAAACAAAAGTAGCAAAAACATGTTCGAAAACATTTAAGGTACAATCTGATAATCATATGCGTCTATCCAAAATTATGGTACTCTAAATCCTCGTCATACTAGTAAGCAAGGCTACGATAATCACAGAGCCCTTGACTTATGCACATATCTCTAGAATCATGGTATTTAACATTTTTGCGGTGCCGCATGCTTGGCTGCAAAAACCTTAAATTCCCACACCCGAGAAATATATCCAGAGTCAGACTATATGTCCTCACCATGCTGGCTAATGTGACTATAGAAGACTAGATTCCATAACATAGATGACCTAGCCCATATAACTTCATCTTGCCAAAAATTAAATTAAATCAATAATAAATACTCAAAAAAATTAAATCAAATTTATTAACGAACATCAAAATTCAAAAATGAACAAAATCCATCAAAATACAAACTCGAATGCAACAGCTACCATCAAAATTCAAAATTCGAAAACCTTTCATCAAAATTAATAAATACAACTCAAATTCAACAATAATCCATTAAAATCAAATTCAACAACAGAAAATAAAGATAAAACAATCAAGGGAAAAAAGAGTTTTCAAATCGAAGTTAAATAAGATTCTCCAGGGTCGTCCCGGGAATCTCTCAAGGGTTTCTATCTGTGATTGAGTACCTTCAAAATATATCCTAATCCTACTGCAGGCTGTAGTGGTACTCTAGTTCGAATACCACTACATAAACTAGACCTGCATGGGCCACCACTAAAAACGTGTCACGACCCGCACCCACTGTGAGGGTACGAGAACGTAACAACGCCCAGCCTACGTCGCAGTGTCGGCGGTAGAACGCTGTCCTAGGTCAATCATCTAACAATATAAAGGTACCTGTATAGTATATACACTCCGAATGGAGGTGACATAACCATATACAGTCTCAATCACATCTAAGACAGAATGATGAAAATAAAAGATAGATAGATACTGGAATAAAAAGATCCAGAGGATACAATCAGAGAGAAAGAGTCTAAGTGTTTACTGCCATACAAAATAGAACATCCAACTCAAGTACAAGTATCTAATACTGATAAAGAAAGAATATATATACAATCAGATCTCAGAAGACAGAAATAGTAAACCTAGACTAGGGAGCCTCAGTCTCTAAGCTAGTGGATCAGGCTAGAAATCTGGGTCACACATGTCATCTACAGTTGTCCCATAGTAAGTGTCTATGCAGGCCTCATCCTCATCCTCTGTAATATTTTCAACAGGTCCAGTCAGGACAGGAGCGAGCACAAAACATCTCACGCAGTTCATATCGAGTTAGGAAATATAAAGCATGCTATAGAGTAAAGTACATGAAACGCTGAAAGAAGAAGATATATAAAAAATAGTAGGGATTTGATAACAGAAAATATCTAAATATGATAAGTGAGAACTGTAAGGAACATGTGATTTAGAGTACAATCTGGTTATATAAACGGGCTAGGACAATGCAATGGTAACTCCATTGTACGTGGGTGTACAATAGACATATACAATAGTTATACAATGTTGTACAATAGGATTTGAGTACATAACCAATTCTACTCCCCCTCCCCAATCAATACACAAGGATCTACTCCAGTTACGTTATCTTATACAATAGTGTACAATGTTATACAATGGATGTACAATGTTATACAATAGTGTACAATGGTCTATCCCTGGGGCTCATGTGATAATGAGAGTACAATATGCACAATGAGTATACAAGGATATGGATATTCAACAAATACAATATGGAAGTGAAACGCACATCACAATATGTATTTAGTGAATACAAGGAGATAACATCTCAAAAGAAGATCCATATAGTACCAATCCGTGATAACAGTCGTGTCAGCATCAAGTACAGTAATCTAGAGCAAGAATGTAAATCCATACAAGTATGAAACGGTCAAAGAATATACTCGCCTGCTATCTGAATGTCCAAAGAAAATATACTGTCCGATGAGAGGTGTCTGGCTCCTATTTAGAACAGCACAAGTAACAACATGTCCAAAAGGGTAATATAAAGTACTACTATGCATTCTACATGAATCTAGGTCAAACTAGGCCAAAGTCAACCCTTGGTCAACTCTGGTCAACTGTACTAGTCAAACTAGGTCAAACTAGGCCATGTCCTAACCCAGCAAGTCTTATTAGGCCTAACCAAGACTATCCTAGCAAGCACACATCAATACAAGGCTATACAAGCTAACATACACCCAACTCTATATAGCATGCAATTTTTCAATACTCAAATAGGCAAGAATTCACATTAGATATACACTAGGTAATCTATTACTTTAATCTATACTTGTTTACACATATATACACATGCATATATTGGTATTCAACATTAGGTCTATAATCATGGCATTTCAATGGCTATATAAACTTATATATTACAACACAATATGCTAACATATATATAATATACATACATAGCTAAGTTAACTATATTCATAAATACTTATTTAAGAGGCTATGTGTGTGTATGTGAACATGGCAAAGGGGCAAATGAGGGTTAAATAGGCATACATAGTGTATACATATCAAAGAGTATCAAAGTGTAAGTGAATAATGTGTCAAGTGTGATAGTGTCAACATAGTGTAAGGGGGTACATGAGGTAATATAGGATTTGTGTTAACATAGAATATTACATCTCATTAACTTGTATATTGCATACATTACATCTATTATTACATTACATTCATGCTTGCATTCATTCATCATTTATTATTCTCTTGCACCACTATATGCACCATACATTACATACTATGGAACCTACATATTCATTACAAGCCATACTTATACATGCTTATACTAGATAGGATACTTACACCTCATACATCATTTATTTAACCATTTACTCATGCTTGTATTCTCTATTTAATTACATAATGTATAAACATTAACATGGGTTAAAATCAAATAGAACATTATATTACACATAAGGGTGCACAAAATGTATATGCCGAATAGTAACTCCTACTAATAATCAATACTGTACCATCTCAGCATGAATTAAAATCTAGGATTAAAGTATGTTATAGATTTATGTGTTAGCTTTCCGAAACTTCAAACGGATCGCATTTTCGTTTCCGGAAACTCCCGGAATCGCAAAAACACCGAGAACGCGTTTGTCTTTCGTACAGCTGACACTCAAATAATTCTCCAGAAAGTTATAGAAAGAATTAGGGCTTTTAATATAAGTTTTTGGAAAGCTAACTTCAATACGCTTCTTTTAAAAAAAACGGGAGATTAAACCGAGCTTTGAGCTAGAAGTTATGACATTTCTAAGTTAGGGCTGAAATTAAAAACGTGGATAAAAATCATGACGGATTTAGATAGTTTGAGCCAAAAGAATACACAATATATATCCTAATTATCCACAACAATAATAGCAATAATAATATGAGGAACCACACTCACAAACTTGATTATATAATCATCATGAACCATTTATTACATATATAAATATAGATACACTCTCATTACAATATATATATATATATAAATCTATATATGTAACATGAACACATCCACAACACAAAGGACACTCCTATGACCTCCAAATGGACACAAAATGGACACAAATGGAGATACAACCATGGAGGTCATTCCTATGGGTTCAAAATAGACCTATATGCATGAGAAAATGAAAAAGAGAAGGGATTTATACCTCCCGGTAGATCGAATCGAAGAAAAACCTTCCCGGAGCGACACCGACAAGTAGAGATTCCAAAAGGACACGAACGAGCTCCGAATCCTCCCAAACTTGGGTAGCTTCCTCCTTGGCTAGAATGGAGAAGGAAAGAAGAAGATTTGGTGGTAAAATAGAAGGATTTGGTGGAGAAATTGCTAGGGATTGCTCTCTAGGAATTTGGGGAAGAACAAGAGAGAGAAAAATAGATGGATAATGACAAATGGGAGGCTCAACCCTATCCTTATTGTGGCTGGCCATAAAGGTGGTTTTGTCCTATTAGGAAAAGTCCAAAAGCCCCTACTAACCTATTCTATGAGTATTAGGAAAGGGCTAATTGGTTGGGGCTAAATTAGTCATTCTAAAGTCTCTAATCACACTAACCTTATCCATAATAATTAGTCTAACCTCTAACTAAAATATTTCTATCATGTGGACTAAAATTAATATCATGTGGGCCATACCTAACTAGTGTGTGGGTCCCACTAGAGTCAAACTACCCCCGGGTCCCCGTTTCAAGTCGGATTGAGTTGAAATTCGAACCCGACTCAAATAACCCCAAAACAATATCATAAATAATAAAATAATATCAAAATAATTCAAAGAGGTCAAATGCAAAAAATATCCTTAGGCCAAAAATGACATTAAAATATCATAATCACATGGTTAGGCTCTAGGTCAAACAGTCTCTAGGGTTTCACTAGCAAAACGTCAAAACCACAAGTCATTGATTTAAATAATTTTAAAATAATTTAAAATCAGCAAAAATTTTATCATGAATTAAATATCATTATTAAAATAATTATAAACACGAAATTTCAAAATTACCCTCATTTGGGAAACTGGGTGCTACAGCTCGGGAAAGCGACGACAGCTCTGCCTTACTCCTTGGACAATCGGACGTAGCCTTGGTTCTTGGTGAAGGAAATCGCTTGGACGTGTGGGGAGACTCCCTTGCGCCTTCGGTTGCTAGATCTGTAGATGTCTCTGTAGTGCTTTCTCTCTTTTTTTGCTCTCTTTTTTTTTTACAAGGGAATGGCACCTTGCTATTTATAGGAGTGGGGTATGATCATTAGGGTTTGCAAATGATTGCCTCCTTGAGAAGTCGGCGGTTAAGGATCAATTAATCTGGGCCATTAATTCTGATTGTAGAAAATCTAAGCAATTAATGTGGATTGCATCAAAGCTCTGTGGGCAATTAATGTTGATTACCCCAAATCTTTATGATATGCAGCCGTCAATTCGGATCTCCTGCCACATGTTCACTCCACTTGATTACAATAAATCTGACATGATCCGGATAATTATAATGATTGTACTGAATCTGAATGAATAAATCTTGATTGATTTGGTGCCGCGTGTCCTACTATCACCATGTTGCGAGCTATAGGAACGCAGGGAAAACTGATCTTTTGCCACGTGTCCTAACTGCGGGCTACAAGAACAGAGTGTCTTGACAGAGCCGTATGAAGGTGGCAGCCGCATAAGTATGGCCTATAAAATCTGAGCCACATAAGAGTGGTTTCCTGCTAAGCCGCATAAACCTGGCCATGTGTTAAGGCTGCATAAGTGTGGCATCTCAGCATTCGAGCTGCATGGAGATGGTCCCTATTATCCGAGCCGCTTGAGACTACTGGCTGCATAGGGTGGCTTCTCAGGACGTGAGCCACATGAAGACAGCCCCCATGATCCGAGTCGCATGAGGATACTGGCCACATAGGGTGGCTTCTCAGGACGTGAGCCGCATGAAGACGGCTCCCATGATTCGAGCCGCATGAGAATACTGGCCCCATGGGGAGCTTTAGAATTTGGTGGATTGTGGCGGCTGTAAAAAAGGATTTTCTTCGTTTCCCTAGGCACACGCCATCATGTCAGTCTTTATTTTGACTTTATGTCAGGTCTGTCACTCTGTCAAGGTTGTCAGCCATCAGGGCATTAAATGCGGCAATTTGGTTCATGGCCAGTTGTAGAGGAGACTGTTGAGGGCCACGTGGCTCCTTTCTGAGCCGTATGGAGCTATCCGAGCCGCATGAGGCTCTAAAGGACTTTGAACTGCATAAATGTTAATGGATTTTCTGAGCCGCATAGAAATCCTTCTATTAGAGCCGTATAGGCTATTGTTTGTTCTTTTACATGCTTCTACAAGACCCCCTTCAAAGTTTTTAATTTGCAAAATTGAAATACTTTGAATAAGAAGCATGGCTATGTTCATAGGATGTTCTTCTGGCCGCATAGGACTTCCTGGCTGCATGGACTTTCTGGCCGCATGGATTGTTCTGACCACATGAACCGATCTGGCCGCATACTCTCCTCTCTGCCACGTAGGCGTCATTGATTGCTCTTGATTTGAGCCATCTTTTGGGGGGGGGGGAAGTCCCAAGAGTCGGCTTATTAAATTTTTGGATTTTCTTTGGATGAATCTCCTTCATGAGAGGGGGCGAAATCCTAGGAGTCGGTTTTGCCTACAGCACACGACCCAAAGCGTTCCATCTATCCACGTGCTTTTCCCCCTTTTGTCCTCCTATAAATAAGAGTAATTAAGAGAAGAAATCTCTTTACTCTCTCCTTCAACTCAAGCCTTTTCTGCCCTAACTGTCATCCTCTTCTTCGATCACCGATGGCTACCAAGAAGACTGTTGCGGCGAAGGGTAAAAAGGCGGTGTCTTCGTCGGCTGCGGCGGCAAAGGGCAAGAAAACTGCTTCTACTTCGACTGCGGCAACGAATGATAATGTGACAGCTCCTCCGCCAGCCGACGTGCCCACAGTTCACCCTGACATCCACCCCACCATTGCTGGTAAGGACGTTGCGTGAACTTGAAACTCTAACTATTGTGGTTACGTCGCATGCTCTATGCACGAGCCTTCATCTTCATGTGTGCCACATGTACGTCTCATGTCTGAGCCGCATGAGAATTGTTACTGTGGCCGCATAAGCACTTCGCCAACGGGGCCGCATAAGCTGCGCTGGGCCGTATAGGCTCGTACGAATTCGTTTGTCGCGTGAGCTGCATAAATTTATCCGAACTCTGTCGCATAAGACTTCATTAACAAAGCCGTATAAAAACACTACCGCATGAACCTTCGCTGGACGGAGCCACATAAGTGTTTTCTGAGTTGGGCCGCATGAGACTCCATTGAATTGGAGCCGTATAAGCTCGAAAACACCAATCAGTTCTCTTTGTCCATCTTTTTAACTTATTTCTTTTATCCTCTTTTCAGTGAATTTTCCAGTTAATGCTGCGAGGGAACCTCTGGTAGGTCGTGCCCAAGCCGCTATGGGCTATAGGTACGACCAGATAGTTCGATATATGGCGGACCAGTTTCTTATTGACGAGCCTCTGACGAGGTTGAATGCCCTCAAGAATCAGCCCTTCTACTTCCTCTGTGCCATGATGAATTTGGGGAAATTGGAAGGGAAATACCTGAAGCCTGCGTTCTTCTTCGGAGATGCCTTGAATGTGAAGAACAGTCAAGTTCTGGACGTGTCAGAGAATTAGAGCTTTATTTCTAACGGGATGACGCTCCGCATCCCTCAAATAGAGCATCACTTCCCACTATCTTGGTTTAATATGCTCCCACTGGATAGGAAGATGGAAGAGTCTTTGACCCCTACCCGGAATGGAATGTTTGTGGGCGACATCCATTACAACAACAACATGAAGTCAGTGTGTGCGGGCAAGGTGCATGCCAGCCGCTATGTAATGGGATTGGCCCCGGGCAATTTCTTGAATGTGTTGGGTCCTAATTTCACGTTCTCTACAGCCGACACTTTCCTGAACCAGCTTGCTCGGAAAGGCTCATATCCAATTGGCCTGTTGGCACTCCCGAGTTGGATACACCCCATTCTCTCTAGATCAATCTGTCTATGTGGATCTCGCGGAAGTATGAGACTCTTCTGCGTGAGATTGGTCTTTATCACGCTATTCGGGATACCAGCCACGGCTTGCCCGTAAACAAGAAATTATTCATGGCTCTGCTGGAGATGTACAACCGCCGTACGGGAACCTTTTATACACCTGTAGGGGAAATGGGCCTTGCACTCCATGAGATGCACGTGGTTTCCAAGATTCCTTGGGGGATGAAGCTTTTGAGGTGTACACTCCTACGAATGAGGAGTTCGAGGAGCTGGAGAAACGGTATCCGGGCTTCGTGGCTATTTATCAGGAGATATTGTGCCACTATAGCACGTGCCAGCAGATAGCCAAGAAGGATAACAGCTCGAAAGGGAATGCTCCCCACACTAAGGCCTGGGTAAGCTATCTCTTCTTGACGGGTGCCTCAGGCCGGGTTACTTCCCGAAGTCCTCAATCCCGGGAGGCGGTTCAGGCCTTGGTGTCGTCGGCCAAGAGGGTGGCCACCACTAGTGACTGATTTGGGAGTCAAACCGACTCTCTTGGTTATTTTTATCCGGATATCCAAGAGCTGTCAGAGAAGGCGCTCATGGCAGGATTCTTGATGGTATTGCTGCAAAATTACGTAGTCTCGGGAGGAGCTAGTTCTATTGAGAGGATCAGCCGTAATTTTATTCTTCCTGCTGTGAAGCTAGTTTTTGGAGTCAAACTAGCTCTTCTTCCAACCATGGTGTGCAGCATACACCGTGGCCTCCATACTTTTACGTCCAAAGCCATTGCCCGTGATGTGACAAAAGACTTTGAACGGACTGAGCTGCCCTATCATTATCTGATGGGGTGGCTGCTGATGTACTGTCCGTCTTTGATGAGGCCGGGTTCCGAAGATGGCGTGATTGCTGATGACAATTTTATCTTCCGTCATCGCAACGAGCCTTGGGAGTACGAGACCATACGCACCTACCGGATGGCACTGGCAAGAGCAGATAGGTACGACTTTTTCGTATCCGTCCCTCGTTTCACTGTTGTAGAAATAGCGGACATACATCTTGACGGTATTGGGCCTCCTCAGCTTCTAGACGGCGAGATGCTTCTATGGTTGCGTAACATTCGCCCCACTCACCTGGTATACCGCAACTGCAATGTTGTCTTCCTGTAGCATTACCTGTCCAGCAGGTTTGCCAGACAGTTTGGGTACAGCCAGCTTTTTTTGGACAGTCCCAGCTCTTGTCTGGGTTTTGAAGGTAGCATCCTTGACGGTATCAGGGCCTAGCACTACTATGATACGTTCCATACTCGTACCACTTTCTCGGTTCTTGATGTTGAGACACCGGTAGAGATTTTATATATTGCGCCCCTATACCATATTATGGCAAACAAGCTCCCCATCGGTTTTAACCCGGGTGCCAGTTTTATTGTTGGTACTGGCCTGGACGAGAAGCCCCAGGAGGCCAAGACGAGGAAGAAGAAGAAGAATATAGTCGAAGTGCCAGACTCGGACTCCACTAATACGAATGATGAGGACGACGAGCATGATACAGATAACTCTTCCCTTCCGGTGGAAGATGTTGGGGCGGATCAACCGCATGTTTCGTTAGATGAGATAGGGGCGGATCAGCCACCTGCTGCACCTGGTCCTGTACGGAAGCGTAGCAGGCAAATCTTCCATATTGGCGGTATTCCTCACTCCCAAAAATGGGCTGCGACCAGACATCGCAAGCTAACTATAAGGGAGAGAAGCGAGGAGGTCGACCCCGCTTCGGAGGTAAAATGAGTTACTACCATCTTTATTTAGTTCTTCCTTTCTTCTAGCTTTGATCTTAATCATTTTCCTTCCCTCTCGTAGGTGTCAGAAGAAGAGGAATCTCAGGTTGTTGAGGTCGTGACTCGAGATGGCGGGGGCTCCGATGAACCTGTCCCCGAAATTGCTGAATTTTATCAAAGTGACGCTGATCGAGTCGTACCTCCCTCCGGGGTGGCTGGGACAGAAGAGCCAGCCGAATTCGGTTTAGGGGGGTACTGGTGAGGGGACTATGGCGGTTGTGAACGAACCTCAGCCTCCGTGATTCTCCCTTGGTAAGATAAGACGAATTTTGACTAATGAGGAGGCCCATTCGCTCTATCATCACATCCTTCGGGTTACGTCGATTGATGGTTGCTCTGGGCATACAGGTCCTACCCTTTCAGTATCGATGACGGATATTGTTATGGTAGGCTTTGCCAGAGGGGATCTTATGGAGGGGAGCGTACCCCCTCCTCTTCCGACTCATATTGAAGGACCTCCCGCTGGCTCGAGTTCGGGAAGTCAGGTAGGGGCACAGCGGGGGAAGGGGACAATGGTCCCTGCGCCCTCCTCTGCTCAGGCGGATCCGAGAGTCGACCTTTCTGTTCTGCCAAGTGTCCAGACTCTTCGGGTGGCGGAGAAGGAGTTAGCTGCTATCCGTGCATCTTTCCGTTCGGAATTTGTCTCTCTGGTGGAAAGTTCTAGCGTGCCTCCTTCGACATTGCCAGCCACACTTCCTTTGACGCCGTCCTCTACGGAGGTTCTGGATGAAGCGTCACAAGACGTGGTTGACAGCTTCTATCGCCACTTGAAGAGAGGGGTAGCGGCTGCTGTGGAACGAGGGACCCCTTTTGCCTGGGCCCGGCAATGCGCCCTGGGTCATATTGATATTCTTAAGACTCTTTCCGATGGGGCGGGGGTAGCTGCACTTCTGGAGGCAAAATTGCTGGAGGCTGAACAGCTGGTGGCCCAGCTTCAGGTGCTGCAGCAAGCTGATCTGTCTGCTGTTATAGATCAAGAACGCGATTTCCTTACAGCCTGCTGTAGAGAAGATAAGGGCTGCTCGGGATAAGACAAAGCCGGTCATACTGAAGGACCTTCGCGATCTGTCTCAGCTATATGATCAGTTGGGCTGCGAGAGTGAAGATGTTACGGCTCGGAAAGCGACTGCCTCCCGTGGGATCATTGACATGCGGAAGCAGATCCTTGAGCTTCAGAGGAAGTTAGATTTCCTGGAGTCTGAGCTTAAAGCTGCCCGTACCGAAAGGGGGCTGATTATCTAGGAGGCTGACAGAGTTAATCGAGCTTCTGCTGGCCTGGAGCTTGCCCTGAAGAAGCTGGAGGATGGCTGGTGGTAACACATGTACTTGGATAATGCGGAGCGGTTGTCCCAGGAGGCTGAGCGCCGAGCTAAGCAGCGGCTTGAACGGGGGACCATCTTGGTGAAGAACCGTCTCATGGAATTATGTACCGCCGAACCATAGACGGCTTTTTTTCCTTCTTTTGTTTCTGTTCTTTTCCTTTCTTTTTCCATCTTCTAATAGAGATATAGTCCCAGATACTGTAGTACCTTGGATTCTGAATAAATGAGCATGTTTCGACTCATCCTTCATTTCTTGTACTTGTTGTGTTCGTGACGGTCTTGTCCCACTGGGGACTATTTGTGGACCTGTTACCCTGGGCATACCTTGGTTTTAGGTACGGATAACAAGTTTGAGAGGGATACCTAGAACAATTCTACGGTAAGGTGGTCATGGACGTTCCTGGTATCGGGAGAAAGAATGCCATGGAGCAGCTGGGCTCCCGGGGCATGATGAAAAAGGATATGCATGTACTAGGAAACTTAGTACAGCATTTGTAGTCAGCAGAGGACATTTGTGGGCCTATTATCCTTGCCGTACCCCGGTTCAGGATACGGATAATAAGATGAGAGAAAACCAACATACCTACTCAGAGGTAATGAGGAGATGGCAAGTATGGGTGTTTTACCGTAGAGTCTTCCTACTTAGAGATAATGAGGACGTGGCAGGAGTGGACTCAGAGGAGGATATTTGTGGTCAATAGAGGACATTTGTAGACCTATTATCCTTGGCGTACTCCGATTTTGGGTACGAATAATAAGTCGAAAGGGAACCAGCATACTTACTCAGAGGTAATGAGGACATGGCAAGCATGAGGGTTTCTTCGATGGAGCCTTCCTACTCAGAGGTAATGAGGATGTGGTAGGAGTGGGCTCCATGAAGGGGTATATAGAACGACTCAGAGGTAATGAGGACATGGAAGTTCTATGTAGAGGGGTGATTTGTCTTTGGCAGAAGTGGGACGACTCAGAGGTAGCATCGACGTGGTCCTTTTGGGAATTTTGTGGATCTGTTACCCTTTTTGTGCACTGAGAGTGCGGGTAGTGGATCATGAGGGAGGAGCTCTTTCAGAAGAATAAGTTCAGGGGTATGGTCATACATGACTTACTATCTAAAAGAGTGACCAGAATGTAAGTTCAGAGGCACCTACGGGTACATAACTCAGCAATCTGGGATATTTAGAGAAAGAATGTGAGTTCAGCGGTACCGGCAGGTACATAACTCAGCAATCTGGGATTTTGTGAATGTGAGTTCAGCAGTACCGGCGGGTACATAACTCAATAATCTGGAGTTTTGTGAATGTGAGTTCAGCGGTACCGGAGGTTACATAACTCAATAATCTGGGATTTGGAGAGTGTGAGTTCAGCGGTACCGGAGGGTACATAACTCAACACTATGGGATTTGGAGAATGCCACTTAGACATAATATTTCTTCAGGAACTTGCCGTTGACGGGCAATATGAGCAAGTCTCCATTTTGTTTTGCCAGGCGGTTAGCACCGTTGGAGAATACAACCTCAATGATAAATGGACCTTCCCACTTTGGCTGGAATTTGTCGGCAGTTTTGTGAGTCATAACCATCGGCCTCCGAACTGCCAGAATGAGATCGCCCACTTGGAATGTTCTAATTTTAACCTTCTTGTTGAAGGCTCCAGAAATGCGTGCTTGGTATAGCTCGATTCGTTGCTGAGCCAATAGGCGCTTTTCATCTAAGGCCTCTAACTCTTGTAGCCGGCGACGGTAGTTATCGTCCGTCATCGATTGGTAAGTGAGAGCGACACGGAGCGAGGGTATTTGAGTCTCCAATGGAAGAACTGCCTCACTCCCGTACATCAGGAAGAATGGTGTGTTCCCAGTGGCCGTTCGGACTGTAGTACGGTACGCCCATAAGCATTCACCAAGCTTCTCATTCCAGTCGTATTTGTTGGATAATACGAACTTTTTGAGCAACTTGATGATGGTTTTGTTGAATGCTTCTGCCAACCCATTCGCTGCCGGATTGTATGGCGTCGAAGCAACATTCTTAATTCGATGTTTGTCGCAGAATCGATAGAAGGTATGGCTTGCAAACTGCGGACCATTATCGTGGATGATCCTTCATGGCAGTCCAAAGCGATTGATGATGTGATGCTTGAGGAAGCTGATCACATTTGAAGTCTTTACTTCTGCAAGCGGAACAGCTTTCGCCCATTTGGAGAAGTAATCCGTGATTGCGAGTATGAAGCGATGTCCTCGGGAAGAAGATGGAGTGATCGGACCGATGATATCTATTCCCCATACTTCGAATGGCCAGGACGCCACTGTCGGATGTAGAAATTCGGATGGCTGGTGGATAAAGTCCGCGTGAACTTGGCAGGCTTTGCACTTTCTTGAAGAACAGGTGGCAACTCTAGAGGGGGGTGAATAGAGTTTATATAGAAAATAATCAATTAAAAATTAACTCTTTTACGAATTATAAATAATCAGAGTAAAATACGGAAAGTAAATGAAGAGCAAGAAAGCATACGCAAACACAGCAATTTTAACCTGGTTTCCCTCGTGGAGGACTAGTCCAGGCCCGAGAACTCTAGCTCAGGATTAAATCCACTATTTGTGAAATAGTAGTTTACAACCCGTGCCTTTACTTCAGAAGAGCACGTCAACTTCTTACAGAGGATCGCAGTGGCGATTTGCTTAGAATTGTCCAAGCGACTTCTTCAACTCTTGCACAAGAATCCTAACTGAGAGATGCTGAGCACTCGAGACTTAGGAGGCTTGTGGCTAGCAGATGGGAATGGTATGGCTTATTTGAGCTATAAGAGAGAAGAGAAGAGAAGATTGGATAATTTGAAATGAGAAAATTCATGGCCTATTTATAGTATTTTTGTAGGCAGAATTCGGCCAGAATTCGGGTAGGAAATTTCAAATATTTGGCCGTTAGACAACTAGCAACCAGCTAACCCTAAAATTAGGGATGCTGATTTCTAGGGGACAGAGTTTGGCCCGAACTCTGTGTGGAGGCAGAGTTTGGCCCGAACTCTGTCTCTAGAGCACAGAATGGGTCTAAGTAGCCAGTGGGTATTTTTCTGGATGGTAGAGTTTGAGGATTATTGGGTAGGCTATAGGTCAAGTCTCAAGAGCTCAGCATGACACAGTTTACATCAGTCTAGACTCAACAAAAGTGTAAAATACAGACTCAAATATAACTGAGAAGCTGAAACTGAGCTGTTGTCTGACTTGAGCTTAATGTAGACGTCGTATGTCGTATTGAACTATTACAAATATTATTTAGTCAATGTTATCAATATTTGGTTGACTGTGACTTTGTGTCAATATTTCTTGCATAGTCTATCGCATCTGCTACCATCGTGGGCCAGTAGTAGCCCATTCGGCGAAGACGGTCTTGCAATTTTACGCCAGGCTGATGGGCCCCGCAGATACCGTCATGAGCTTCGCATACGGCTTCTTTAGCTTCTGCGTTTGACAGACATCGAAGCAATAATCCATCGTAGGATCGGCGATACAGCATTTTCGTCTCTGTATCGTAGAAGAATCTGAGAGAACGCCTTCTGATAGAGGTGGCTTCCTTTGGGTTCTCGGGAAGGATGTCGTAGACTACGAAGTCTATGAATGGTTGTCTCCAGTCTGGTACTTCGTCGATCGCCTGAGCGGAATAACTCGCCACGAATTGAACGTTGTTCTTGGGACAGACCAGTTCATGGCCTATCACGTCCACCAAATAATGAATTTGGTTCGGCACTGCTAGGGAAGCGGCAAGGCCTGCTAGGGCATCGGCTTCGATATTTTAGAGTCTGGGGACGTGTTCGATGAAGAACCCTTCAAATGACGAGATGATGTTGATCGCTATTTGGTGATAGGGGATCATGTCTTCATGGCGGATTTCGTATGAACCCCGGATCTGATTGACGATTAACTGTGAATCGCTGTATGCTTCAAGATATTCTATCCCCAGCTCTCTTGCAAGTTGGAGGCCAATGACTAAAGCGTTGTACTCGGCCACATTGTTAGAGCAGGGTTCCGAGAGGGAGTAAGCATGATTGATCACCAGTCCGGAAGAAGAAATCAGCACCAACCCGACTCCGACGACGATGTTGCCCTTGGGTCCGGTCCTTGAAGCACCGTCGAAGAACATTCGCCATATATCATCGTGAGAGGCTGCATGCGAGTCGGCGATCTCATCTGGGATTTCTTCGTATATTCTGGCCGACTCCGAGCCTGGGTGGGCTGCTAAAAAGTCTGTCAGAGCTTGACCTTTAACAGCCTTTTACGGGACGAAGATCATATGGTAGGGGATAGTAATATTGCCCATGTAGCGAGGCGAGAGCTGAGTGCCCCTTGTTTAGTCATAAGGATCCTGAGGGGGTTGACTCGTGATATCACATGTATGGTTTGCCCCGTGACATAGTGTCGTATCTTTTGAATGGCGAATACCAGGGTGAGGCATTCCTTCTCTACGGTGGTATTGTTTGCCATGAATTATAAAAGAACAGAACAATTATATCGGAGGACTGGACTTTCACTTCACAATACAAACTCACTTGTACAAAGAAAGCCTAGGGACGAAAACCTAGGTACAGAAATCTAAGTACAATTGTTTATTTTAGATTCTGGGGGGTGACGGTAGAGGCTCGGGAAAGCGACGGCAGCTCTGCCTTACTCCTTGGACGATCGGATGCAGCCTTGGCTCCGGGGATGAAATGCTCTCAGGATGTCCTCTGTGTGTGCCTTTGTCTCTCTGCGCTCTCTTTTCAGGTCTCTCCAGGTGCTCTAGTACTCTCCAAAAATCCTTCTCCTGCAAGGGAATGGCACCTTGCTATTTATAGGAGTGGGATAGGATTATTAGGGTTTGTAATGATTGCCTCCTTGATAAGTCGGGGGTTAAGGATCTGTTAATCCGGGCCCTTCATTCTTATTATAGCAAATCTAGGTAATTAATGTAGATTGCATCAAATCTCTGTGGGCAATTAATGATGATTGCCATAAATCCTCATGATTTGTTATGCCAAGTTCGGATCTTCCGCCACGTGTTTAATTTGCATGATTGCAAATGATCTGATTTGATCCCAGTAATTATGAGGATGGCACTAAACCTGGTTACTAGGATTTGTTGATGAATCTTGATCAATTTGATGCCACGTGTCCTACTATTATTATGCTGCTAGCTATAGGGACGCGGGAAAAACTAATCTTCTGCCACGTGTCTTAACCGCAAGCCACATTGGAAATCCGAACCGCATGAGGATTGTTCCCTACGGAGCCGCATAAGACTGGCCACGTGTCAAGGCTGCTTGGGCATGGCCTCTGAACATTTGAACCGTATAGAGATGATCTGAGCCGCATGAGCGTAGGCGACCGCATGATGGGTGGCTTCTCAGTGAGCCGCATGAAGATAGTCCTCGTGAGCCGCATAGGGTAGACTCTGCCTGAGCCGCATGAGGTAGCCTCTACCTGAGCCGTATGGGGCGGCCTCTGCCTGAGCCGCATGCGACTGTCCACGTGTCAAGGCCGCATGAAGAATTTTGGGGTTTGATGGATCGTGTCAGAGATTTCCTTCGTTTCCCTAGGAGTGTACCATTATGACAGAGTCATTATTGCAGCTTTATGTCAGAGCCGTCAGTTCTTCTTTATGTTAGAGCATTAAATAGGACCTTTGCTTAATGGCCAATTGTAGAAGCAAACCGCAGAAGGCCACGTGGTGTTGCTTGAGCCGCATGTCCAAGTTGGTGACTTTTGAACCGCATGATGCTCTTGAGCCACATGGGTTTTCCTGTTCTGAGCCGCATGGGCAATCATGTTCTTTTTTTATGCTTCTACAAGACCCCCTTCAAAGTTTTCAATTTGGAAAATTGAAATACTTTGAATAAGAAGCATGGCTATGTGAGCTCCGCTGGCCGCATACGATGCTCTGGCCGCATGAACCTCTTTGTCGCATGGCCTGTCTAGCCGCATAAATTTCCTGGCCGCACGGGCTCCCTGCCACGTGTGCGTGTCATTAATTGCCTTTAATTAGTTTTAGAGTCATCTTTTAGGGGAATCCCAAGGGTCGGTTCATTAAATCTTTGGATTTTATGCCCTGGGTGAATCTCCTTTTTGAGAGAGGGGGCAAAATCCGAGGAGTCGGTTTTGTTTTGCCTGCAGCACACGACCCGAAGCGGTTATTGGTCTACGTACCCCCCTCTTTTGTCCTCCTATAAATAAGAGGAATTAAGAGAAGAAACTTCTTTACTCTCTCCTTCAATTCAAACCTTTCCTGCCCCGATTGTCATCCTCTTCTTCGATCACCGATGGCTCCCAAGAAGACTATTGCGGCGAAGGGTAAGAAGGCGGCGTCTTCGTCGGCTGCGGTGGCGAAGGGTAAGAAAGCTGCTTCTACTTCGACCATGGCAACGAATGATAATGTGGCAGCTCCTCCGCCAGCCACCGTGCCCGTAGTCCATTCCGACGTCCACCCCACCATTGCTAGTAAGGACGCTGCGTGAGCTTGAAACCCAAACTGTTGTGGCTACGTCGCATGCTCTTATGTGCGAGCCTTCATCTTCATGTGTGCCATATGTATGTCTCGTGTCCGAGCCGCATGGGGTATGCTTCATGTCCGAGCCGCATGAGAATTGTTACTATGGCCGCATAAGCACTTCGCCAACGGGGCCGCATAAGTTGCACTAGGCTGCATAGACTCGCACGAATTTGTTTGTCGCTTGAGCCTCATGAACTTATCCCAACTCTGAGAGCCATATGAGAGCACTGCCGTATGAACCTTCGCTGGATGGAGCCGCATAAGTGTTTTTCTGAGTTGGCCCGCATGAGCCTCCATTAAGTTGGAGCCGCATAAGCTTGAAAACACCCATCAGTTCTCTTTGTCTATCTTTTTATCTTATTTATTTTGTTTTCTTTTCAGTGAATTTCCCAGTTAATGCTGCGGAGGAACCTCTGGTGGGTCGTGCTCAAGCCGCCATGGGCTACAGGTACGACCAGATAGTTCGGTATGTTGCGGACCAGCTTCCTAGTGACGAGCCTTTGACGAGGTTGAATGCCCTCAAGAACCAACCCTTCTACTTCCTATGTGCCATGATGAATTCGGAGAAATTGGAAGGAGAATACCTGAAACCTGCGTTCTTCTTCGGAGACGCTTTGACTGTGAAGAACAGTCAAGTTCTGGATGTATCGGAGAACTGGAGCTTTATTTCTAACGGGATGGCGATCCGTATCCCTTTAATGGAGCATCACTTCCCACTATCTTGGTTTAATATGCTCCCGTTGGACAGGAAGATGGAAGAGTCTTTGACCCCTACCCAGAATGGGATGTTTGTGGGCGACATCTATTACAACAACAGCATGAAGTCAGTGTGTGCGGGTAAGGTGCATGCCAGCCGTTATGTAATGGGATTGGCCCCGGGTACTTTCTTGAATGTGCCGGGTCCCAATTTCACGTTTTCTTCAGCCGATACTTTCCTGAACCAACTTGCTCGGAAAGTTTCCTATCCGATTGGCCGGTTGGCGCTCCCAAGTTGGATACACCCCATCCCCTCATGGATCAATCTGTCTATGTGGATCTCGCAAAAGTATAAGACTTTTCTGCGTGAGATTGGTCTTTATCACGCTATTCGGGGCACCAGTCACGGCTTATCTATAAACAAAAAATTATTCAAGGCTTTGCTGGAGATGTATAACCGCCGTACGGGAACCTTCTATACACCTGTAGGGGAAATGGGGCTTGCACTCCATGAGATGCACGTGGTTTCCAAGCTTCCTTGGGGGGATGAAGCTTTTGAGGTATACACTCCTACGAATGAGGAGTTCGAAGAGCTGGAAGAACGGTATCCGGGTTTCGTGGCTATTTATCAAGAGATATTGTGCCACTATAGCACGTGCCAGCAGATAGCCAAGAAGGAGATAAGCTCGGAAGGGAATGCTCACCACACTAAGGACTGGGTAAGCTATCTCTTCTCGATGGGAGCCTCAGGCCGAGTTACTTCCCGAAGTCCTCAATCCCGGGAGGCGGTTCAGGCCTTGGTGTCGTCGGCCAAGAGGGTGGCCACCACCAGTGACAGATTTGGGAGTCAAACCGACTCTTTTGGTTATTTTTATCGGGATACCCAAGAGCTGTCAGAGAAGGGGCTTCTGGCAGGATTCTTGATGGTATGGCTGCAGAATTGTGTAGTCTCGGTAGGTGCTGGTTCTATTGAGATGATCAGCCATAATTTTATCCTCCCTGCTGTGAAGCTAGTTTTTGGAGTCAAACTAGCTCTTCTTTCGGCCATGGTGTGCAGCATACACCATGGCCTCCATACTTTTACGTCCAAGGTCATTGCCCGCGATGTGACAAAAGACTTTGAACGGACTGAGCTACCCTATCATTATCTGTTGGGGTGGCTGCTGATGCACTGTCCGTCTTTGATGAGGCCGGGTTCTGAAGATGGGGTGATTGCTGACGACACTTTTATCTTCCGTTATCGAAATGAGCCTTGGGAGTACGAGACCATGCATGCCTGTCGGATGACGCTGGCGAGAGCAGATAGGTACGACTTTTTCGTATCCGTCCCTCGTTTTACTGCTGAGGAAATAGCGAACGTTCATCTCGATGGTATTGGGCCTCCTCAGTTTCTAGACGGCCAGATGCTTCTCTGGTTGCGTAACATCCGCCCCGTCCATCTGGTATACCGCAACCGCAATGCTGTCTTCCTGGTCCAGCAGGTTTGCCCGACAGTTTGGATACAGCCAGCTTTTTCTGGACAGTCCCAGCTTTTGTCTGGGTTTTGAAGGTAGCCTCCTTGACGGTATCAGGGCCTGGCACTACTATGATACATTCCATACTCGTGCCACTTTCTCGGTTCCTGATATTGAGACGTCGGTAGAGATTTTGTATATGGCGGCCCTTTACCATGTTATGGCAAACAAGCTCTCCGTCGGTTTTAGCCCGGGTGCCAGTTTTATTGTTGGTACCGGCCTGGATGAGAAGCCCCAGGGGGCCAAGACGAGAAAGAAGAAGAAGAATAGAGTCGAAGTGCCAGACTCGGACTCCACTACTGCGGATGATGAGGACGACGAGCATGATGCAGATAACTCTTTCCTTCCGGTGGAAGATGTTGGGGCGGATCAGCCTCCTGTTATGTCAGATGAGATGGTGGCAGATCAGCCACCTGTTGCACCTGGTCCTGTACGGAAGCATAGTAGGCAAATCTCCCCTGTTGGCGGTATTCCTTACTCCCAAAAATAGGCTGCAACCAGACATCGCAAGCTAGCTATTAGGAAGAGAAGTGAGGAGGCCGACCCCGCTTTGGAGGTAAAACGAGTTACTACCATCTTTAGTTCTTCCTTTCTTCTAGCTCCGATCTTAATCATTTTCTTTCACTCTCGTAGGTGTCAGAAGAGGAGGAATCTCAGGTTGCTGAGGTCAAGCCTCGAGACGGCGGTGGCTCCGATGAACATGTCCTCGGAACTGGTGAATTTTACCAAGGTGATGCTGATCAAGTCGTACCTCCCTTCGGGGTGGTTGGGACAGAAAAGCCAGTCGAATTTGGTTTGGGGGGTACTGATGAGGGGACTATGACGGTTGTGAACGAACCTCAGCCTCCGCGATCCTCCCTTGGTAAGATAAGCGGAATTTTGACCCATGAGGAGGCCTATTCGCTCTATCATCACATCCTTCGGGTTAGACTGATTGATAGTTGCTCTAGACATACAGGTCCTACCTCTCCAGTGCCGATGATGGACATTGTTGAGACAGGCTCTGCCGAAGGGGAACTGGTGGAGAGGAGCGTACCCCCTCCCCTTTCGGCTCGTCTTGAGGGACCTCCCGCTGGCTCGAGTTCGGGAAGTCAGGTGGCAGCACAGCCGAGGCAGGGGACAATAGTCCTTGTGTCCTCTTCTGCTCAGGCGGCTCCGAGAGTCGACCTCTCTGCCCTTCCGAGTGTCTAGACTCTTCGGGTGGCGAAGGAGGAGTTAGCCGCTATCCGTGCCTCTTTTTGCTCAGAATTTGTCTCCCTGGTGGCAAGTTCTAGCGTGCCTCCTTCGACGTTGTCGGCCACGCTTCCTTTGACGCCGTCCTCTATAGAGGTTCTGGACGAAGCATCACAGAACGTGGTTGACAGCTTCTATCGCCACTTGAAGAGAGGGGTAGCGGCTGCTGTGGAACGAGGGACCTCTTTTGCCTTTGCCCGGCAATGCGCCCAGGGTCATATTAATATTCTTAAGACTCTTTCCGGTGGGGCGGGGGTAGCTGTGCTTCTGGAGGCGAAATTGCTGGAGGCTGATCAGCTGGGGGCCCATCTTCAGGTGCTACGGCAGGTTGATCTGTCTGCTACCATAGATCAGGAGCGCGGTTTCCTCATAGCTGCTGTAGAGAAGATAAGGGCTGCTCGAGATAAGGCCAGGCCGGCCATACTGAAGGACCTCCGCGATCTGTCTGATCGATATGATCAGTTGAGCCGCGAGAGTGAAGATGTTATGGATCGGGAAGCTACTGCCTCCCGTGGGGTCATTGACACGTGGGAGCACATCCTTGAGCTTTAGAGGAAGTTAGCTTTCCTGGAGTCTGAGCTTGAGGCTGCTCGCACCGAAAGGGGCTAATTGTCCAGGAGGCTGACAGAGTTAATCGAGCTTCTGCTGGTCTGGAGCTCGCCCTGAAGAAACTGGAGGATGGCTGGCGGGCACACATGTACTTGGATGATGCGGAGCAGTTGTCCCAGGAGGCTGAGCGCCGAGCTAGGCAGCGGCTTGAACAGGGGACCACCTTGGTGAAGAACCGTCTCCTGGAATTATGTACCGCCGAACCATAGACGACTTTTTTTCTTCTTTTGTTTCTGTTCTTTTCCTTTCTTTAAGTGGGACGTTGTCCCTAGAACATGTAGTACTTTCGCCTTCCAAATAAAAGAGTATGCTTTATTCTACCCTTTTTTCGTACTGCTTGTTGTGCCTGTGGTGTTATGGTGGTGTTCGCCCCGCTTGGGGGACCTGTTTGTGGACCTGTTATCCTTGGCATACGTGGGTTTTAGGTACGGATAACAAGTTTGATGGGGATACCTAGAACAATTCCACGATAAGGTGATCATGGACATTCCGGGTATCGGAAGAACGAATGCCATGGAGCAGCTGGGCTCCCGGGGCATGATGAGAAATGATGTGCATGTACTAGGAAACTTAGTACAGCATTTGTGGTCAGCAGAGGACGTTTGTGGGCCTATTATCCTTGGCGTACCCTGGTTCAGGATACGGATAATAAGACGAGGGAAAACCATCATACTTACTCAAAGGTAATGAGGACATGGCAAGTATGGAGGCTTTTACCGTGGAGTCTTCCTACTCAGAGGTAATGGGGACATGGCAGGAGTAGACTCAACGGAAGATATTTGTGGTCAATAGAGGATATTTGTGGAACTATTATCCTTAGCGTACCCTGGGGTTTTTTTTGGTACAGGTAATAAGTCGAGGGAGAACCAACATATTTACTCAGAGGTAATGAGGACATGGCAAATATAAGGGTTTCTTCGATAGATCCTTCCCACTCAGAGGTAATGAGGACATGGCAGGAGTGGGCTCCATGAAGGGGTACATAGAACGACTCAGAGGTAATAAGGACATGGAAGTTCTATGTAGAGGGGTGATTTATTTTTGGCGGAAGTGAAACGACTCAGAGGTAACATCGACGTAGTCGTTTTAGAAATTTTTTGGATCTGTTACCCTTTTTGTGCACTGAGAGTGCGGGTAGTGGATCATGAGGTAGGAGCTCTTTCAGAGAAATAAGTTTAGAGGTATGGTCATACATGACTTACTATCTGAAAGAGTGACCGGAATGTAAGTTCAGAGGCACCTGCGGGTACATAACTCAGCAATCTGGGATATTTGGAGGAAGAATGTGAGTTTACCAGTACTGGAGGGTACATAACTCAATAATCTGGGATTCGGAGAATGTGAGTTCAGCGGTACCGGCGGGTACATAACTCAATAATTTGGAATTTTGAGGATGTGAGTTTAGACATAATATTTTTTCAGGAACTTGCCGTTGACGAGCAACATGAGCAAGTCTCCGTTTTGTTTCGCAAGGCGGTAAGCACCATTGGAGAATACAGCCTCAATGATAAATGGCCCTTCCCACTTTGGCTGGAATTTGCCGGCAGTTTTGTGAGTCATAACCATCGGCCTCCGAACTGCCAGAACGAGATCGTCCACTTGGAATGTTCTGATTTTAACCTTCTTATTGAAGGCTCCGGAGATGCGTGCTTGATATAGCTCGATCCGTTGCTGAGCCAAGAGGCGCTTTTTATCTAAGGCCTCCAACTCTTGTAGCCGGCGACGGTAGTTATCGTCTGTTGTCAATTGGTAAGTGAGAGCGACGCGGAGCGAGAGTATTTGAGTCTCTAATGGAAGAACTGCCTCACTCACGTACACCAGGAAGAATAGTATATTCCCAGTGGCCGTTCGGACAGTAGTACGGTACGCCCATAAGCATTCACCAAGCTTTTCGTTCCAGTCCTTTTTGTTGGACGACACAAACTTCTTGAGCAACTTGATGATGGTTTTGTTGAATGCTTCTGCCAACCCATTCGCTGCCGGATTGTACAGTGTTGAAGCAATATTCTGGATGCGGTACTTGTCGCAGAACCGATAGAAGGCACGGCTTATGAACTGCGGACCATTATCATGGATGATCCTTCGGGGCAGTCCAAAGCGATAGATGACGTGTTGCTTGAGGAAGCTGATCACGTTTGGAGTCTTCACTTCTGCCAGCAGAACAGCTTTCGCCTATTTAGAGAAGTAATCTGTAATGGCGAGTATGAAGCAATGTCCTCGGAAAGAGGGTAAAGTGATCGAACCGATGATATCCATTCTCCATGCTTCGAATAGCCAGGATGCCACTGTCGAATGTAGAAATTTGGATGGCTGGTGGATGAAGTCCTCGTGGACTTGGCAGGCTTTGCACTTTCTTGTATAGTCTATCGCATCTGCTACCATCGTGGGCCAGTAGTAGTCCATTCGGCAGAGACGGTCTTATAATTTTGGGCCAGGCTGATGGGCCCCGCAGACACCATCATGAGCTTCGCGTACGCTTCTTTGGCTTCTGCGTTTGACAGACTTCGAAGCAATAATCCATCGTAGGATCGACAATACAGCATTTTTGTCTCTGTATCGTAGAAGAATCTGAGAGAACGCCTTCTGATAGAGGTGGCTTCCTTTGGGTCCTCCGGCAGAATGTCGTAGACTACGAAGTCAATGAATGGTTGTCTCCAGTCTGGGACTTTGTCGATCGTCTCAGCGAAATAACTCGTCATGAATTGAATATTGTTCTTGGGACATACCAGTTCATGGACTATCACATCCACCGATTAATGAGCATAGTTTGGAACCGCTAGGGAAGCAGCAAGGCCAGCTAAGGCATCGGCTTCGATATTTTGGAGTCTGGGAACGTGTTCGATAAAGAACCCCTCGAACGACGAGATGATATTGATCGCTATTTGGTGATAGGGGATCATGTCTTCATGGCGGACTTCGTATGAACCCCGGATCTGATTGACGATTAATTGTGAATCGCCGTATGCTTCAAGATATTCTACCCCCAACTCTCTTGCAAGTTGGAGGCTAATGACTAAAGCGTTATACTCGGCCACATTGTTAGAGCAGGGTTCTGTGAGAGAGTAAGCGCGATTGATCACCAGTCTGGAAGGAGAAACCAGCACCACCCCGACTCCGACGATGATATTGCCCTTGGGTCCGGTCCTTGAAGCGCCGTCGAAGAACATTCGCCATATATCATCGTGAGAGGCCGCATACGAGTCGGCGATCTCATCTGGGATTTCTTCATATATTCTGGCCGACTCCGAGCCTGGGTGGGTTGCTAAAAAGTCTGCCAGAGCTTGACCTTTAACAGCCTTTTGTGGGACGAAGATCATGTAGTAGGGGGATAGTAATATTGCCCATGTAGCGAGGCGAGTGCTGAGTGCCCCTGGTTTAGTCATGAGGACCCTAAGGGGGTTGACTCGTGATATCACATGTATGGTCTGCCCCGTGACATAGTGTCACGTCTTTTGAATGGCGAACACCAGGGCGAGGCATTCCTTTTCCATGGTGGTATATTGGTGCTCTGGCCCAATCATCATACGGCTGAGGTAATATATAGCTTGTTCATGGCCTGTATCATTGTTTTGTGCTAGCAGAGCACCGAGGGAATGCTCCATTGCTCGTACATAGAGCATGAATGATTTTCTAGCAACTGGGGCCACCAGGACAGGAGGGTTCGACAAATATTCTTTGATTCTATTGAAGGCACGCTGGCATTCTTCATCCCATACGAATGAGACGCCCTTCTTCATGAGATGGATGAATGGCTGACATCGCCCGGAGAGGTTGGAAATGAACCTCCTGATGTAAGCTAACCTCCCTTGGAGGCCTCGGAGTTCTCGGAGATTTCTCGGGCGACCCATCTCCATGATTGCCTTTGTCTTCTCAGGGTCTACGTGGATACCCTGGGAAGTAATGATGAAACCCAGGAACTTTCCGCTGGATACGCCCAAGAAGGATTTCGTAGGGTTCATTTTCAAATTGTGCGCTCGCATTAGGTCGAATACTATCCTTAGATCATGCAGATGATCTTCCTTAGAGCGGCTTTTGACAGCGATGTCATCAACATAGCACTCCACTGTCTTGCGCAAGTGGTCTCTGAAGATAATGCTCATGGCTCTTTGATGTGTGGTGTCAGCATTCTTTAAACCAAAAGGCATGACTGTGTAGCAGAACGTGTCTATTGGTGTTCGGAACGATGTATGCTTTTCGTCGTCGGAAGACATCTTAATTTGGTTGTACCCCGAGAAGACATCCATGAACGACATACATTCGAAGCCGCAGGTGTTGTCAATTATGATGTCTGTAATAGGAAGGGGGAACTCGTCTTTGGGGCACGCCTCGTTCAGATTGCAGAAGTCGATGCAGATTTGAATCTTCCTATTCTTCTTGAGGACCGGTACTATGTTGGCAACCCAGTCCGGATGTTGCTCCCCATGAATGAAGCCGCTGGCTATCAGTTTGTTGACTTCGGCTTCGATTGCATCCATGATGCCTGGGCGGAAGCATCGTTGTTGTTGTTTGACTGGCTTTGCATCTGGCCGAATGTTGAGTTTGTGAAGAGCAATATCAGGATTTAGCCCTGGCATGTCTTCATAGTTCCAGGCGAACACATCAATATATTCTTTGACGAGTTCCAGTAGTGATTCTCGCTCTTCGTCTGTCAGGCTTTTACTAACGAAGATTGGGTTTGGAGAAGAGTTGCTGCCTAGATCTACTTGCATGACCTCATCTTCAGTAGGAGGCTCTCTTTGTTTAAACCGCTTCTCCCATTGCGCATCCAACTGTTGGGCCTACGGCTCTAATTCGAGGAGTTCAGAAAAGTCTTCTCCTTCTATGTAAGCATCAGCGAACGCCATATTGACAGACAAGACCTGCCTGAATATATCCCCGATGCTGATATCCGAATCAGAAGTTGGTAATCCGGTTGAGTGTGACTGTCAGTCGCATTCCTCATCTGAGCTTTCAGGGGTCGTTGTAGGCGTAACATATCCCAGTCCGTATCGGGTCTTGTTGTAGTAGTCCTGTGGTTTGCCAGCTGGGACTGGCAACTTTAAAGGTAATCGTCGACTAGTGCCGTACTTCAAACATGGCGTAATCTCCAGATCATACCCCTATTTTTGCATGAGATATTTGGATTGGGGGCTATATAGATAGAGAGGCAGCCTCCCGGCGTCTGATTTGAGATCGACTTTTTCTATGTTGAAGGGCTGTAGATCATTCTTCCGATCGAAGATGATTGGATGATCCCCTCCCTCGATTATGTAGTACGCATCTTCCGTGGGAGTGAGCTGATTTGCGGTGTAAACATTTATCACCTGTGTGTGTAGATGAGCGCCTATACCATGTTCCATAGCATACATTGTACAAAGCTCATTAAGCTCGGTGTAGTTCAAAGATAGCCCTTTGTTGATGAAGTAAAGTATCTTTTCTAGCGGGATTACATCATCTGCGGATGGAACATCAGTGTGAGTGGCCACATACTTGGCCAGTTCTGGTTCTTCTTTGGCCACCCCCTGTATAAATGAAGACTGATATGATGACTTAGGCAACTTGATCATCAGGGGTTCTTCTGGTAGAGCAGAACGTGGAATCTTTGGCAAACTAGCGACCCCTGGTTTGGTACTCGATGCTGGACGATGAGTGGTTGGCTCGCTAGAAACCCCAGACTTTACATCGGGCTGACGATTTTTTTTGGGAAGACGTATCGTCATTGGCTTATCAGAGGGATTTAGCTTCTCCGTTTGTGACTGGCTGACTCTAGGCAGTCTGATTGTCGGTGGCTCCGTTGTGGGTCTTGGCGCTTGGCCAGACCTTGGCAGCCAGATTATCATTTGCCTTTTTTGTGCTGAGAGGCTGATTGCGTCCTTACGCAGAGCGGCCGTAAGGGGTGCGAACTTGCCAGGTTTGCGAGCTTGGAGGTGGATCGTCATAGGTTCTTCTGATCCTGTGGCCGTCTCGACACGAGCTTGTACATCTCCTTCACCAAGGTGTGTCTTCGACTTTTCGTATAAGCAGGAGTCTGAGTAGTAGGATTCGACCCCTTTGAAGGGATCAATGTCGATAAATTCTGTCCTCACGAAGCCGTGTTTGTCGACATACTTGAAGTACTGATGCAGCGTGAAAGACACGATCAAGTAATCGTGTAACTAGGGACACCCCAAGAGGATATTGTAGGAAGTGTCCGCATCTATGTCGTAACAGGTTACTTCTGACTGAAGATCGCCGATTTGGCACTTCAGGCGAATCTTTCCAATCGGGTAGCTCCTGTCCGAATTGAAACCACTGATGGTGGTGCTTGTTGGTGTCAGACGATGCATAGGAATACGGAGATGATGTAACAGACCCTTCGGGATGATGCTTATAGACCGGGAGGTTGGTTTTGATGAGCATGTCCTGTAGAGTGAAGACAATGTTGGGCCTCGCTCCTATACAAGTGCTGTCTTGGAGATCTGCAGGCGGGCTCTCTCCCGTGAGGTTGACCTGAGCTAGATATGCGTCGACGTTCTGGAGTGCATCGCTCAAAGCCGCACGAACATCCTTGGAGAGTCTTAGGAGCTCGTATAATGACAATTTGGCCGGTATGTTGGCCAATTGTGCCAAGATGTCAAAGTTGTACGGCCTTTCCAGCCCATGAGGTGCCTCTTTTCGGAGGGATTTGTCAAAGCAAATCTCCTTTGGCCTAGGCTTGTCTGTCGTCGAAGGTTGGGAATGTCCCGGAGTGTCAGCAGTGGCCGGCTGATGCTCTTCAGTCGAGTTATCTGGCATAGGTTAGGATTGAGCACCAGACCGAGTAACAACAGCTGTAGCTTCTTCGACATCTGTCGAGATTGTGCGGCAGGATCTGCCGAGATGGAGGGTGGTGTGGACTGAGTCACTTCTGGTACCAAATCTGGATGGACCCACATGACCTCCCCTCGTGACGTAGTGAGGGGTACCAGACCAGTAGCCTGATCTCGAGGAGGCAAACGATTAGCAATCTCTATTGTTGCCCGAGGGATGGATATCACGCCGTCTTGAGTCTCTGTCGGAGGGAAGCTGCCAAACTGTACGGACACCATTACCTCCTAGAAATCAATGGCCAGAGCCTTTGAGTCGATGAGATGTTGGATGTATCGCTTTAGTTGGTAGCAGTCGTGTGTAGCATGGTGGACGTAGCGGTGGTAATGGCAGTACTTTGGGCTCTCCATTTCTGCCAGCTGAGGTTCCCGTCTTGGTGGAGGGAGCTGAATTCTATCTCCTTGTATGAGCATATCCAAGATAGGCTTGACATGGCCGTCTTCGAAGGAGTAGGTCACTTGCGGCCATTGCTTGTCTGCCAGTTTTGACTCAGATTTCTGGACTGTGTCGGCCACCATAGCCTGCTTGCCCTTGTTGTCCCGATTGTTGGAGGAGTTACCACCATTGTTGTTGTTGGTATTAGGGCGCTTGCCCTTGTCCTCTTCCTCCGAAATGTGTAATCCCAATTGGCGAGACTTCTTCAACCTATCCTCGGTGCTAGTGGCACTGATGATAAATGTCTTCCAGTCCTTAAATTAACTTTCACCCATCCAGAGGCTGATTGTTGGAAGCAGTCTCTTTTGGCAAATTTCAATTAATGAGGAATCCGGATTACCGGACGGCAACTTCATGGCGGTTTGGCAGAACCGCTCAATATAGTTCCTTGTGAGCTCTTTCTTCCTTTGAACAACGTCCATGAGGGTAGACATTGTGATGTCCTGTCCTACTTCGTAGAATCTCTCCAAGAACATGCGCTTGAAGCTGGTGAAGGAGTGGATGCAGTTGTCTGGCAGGTTATGGTACCAGTCGAAGACGACCCCTTCTAATGCCCCGATGAATAATCGTATAAGGATGGCATCGTCATGGGGCAGATGGTCGGTGGTAACCTCGAAGTAAGTTATGTACCGACTTGCGGAGGTCTTCCCATCATATGGATTGATGTGAAATGGTTTATACTTTGGTGGGAAGGGAACATCTCTCCACGCAGCGGGATACGGTTGCCGTATCCTGAGGTCTTGGCAGTTTTCTCGGGTGTGGAACATGGCTCGGAGCTCCTGGACCTCTCTTCTTGCCTTCCTGGCCTCGTCTGCAGCTGTAGGAGCCGACATTTTAGGAAGATTATTGCCCGAGTTCGGTGACGCTGAGTTCGAGTCTGCATTGACCGCGGGACCCAAGTTTGTTTTGCCAGGCGTCCCTCCTTGCATAGTAGGGAGGGCTGCTTTGATCTCGTCCACCAATTTGACCAAAGTGCGCAGTATGGCCTCCAGAGTGACAATGCGTTGGCGATCACTGGGACCATCTTGTTCATTATTTGTCATGAATGTCGTCCTCACATGAATAAAAGTGGAAGGGACGGTGGATGACGTGCCCTCCGAATCATATTCCTGTGCCGAGAAGTCATCGGGGTATGTAGAAATATTTTCCTCTGGTTCGGACTCAGAAGGAACAGTACCCCCAGCTTTCGAGTTTGCCTCGTCTTGGGAATTATGGATGTCCTCGGGGACGTCGGAATCTGCTACATCTAATGGGAGAGTTGTTTCCCCCGGCTCGTCTCCCTGGAACATTGGATTGTCGTGAATGCTCGGAGGAGTGCTACCCCCAGTTCCGACAACCCCCAGTGACGTGGATGATGAATCTCCCACTGTAGCAGATTTTGTCTTTGAATGAGTACCTTAGAAAACTCCGGTGGTGGGCAACCGTTTAGACGACAGTTTCTTAGTTATGCTGGTTAAAATTTTTGGGCTAGAAACGTTTATCTTCTTCCCTCTCCCATCAGCGGGGATTTTCTGAGCAGAGTTACAGAAAACGACGGGAAGTGCCTCATCCTCTGAACATGGTTGTTGCAGTCTTTGGAAGATGGACTACCGGTTTTCTCGTACCGTCGCGTTATTACAACAGCAGTTGACGATGACTTGGGTGCAGTGACGTCCGTGGAAGGACTCTTCGCACCCCGAGGCCTCTTGTCATTCCTTACGCTTGTGGAGGATAGCCTTACGCAAGTCAGATGGGTCCGGAACGACCATGTTTGCTCCCTGGATTTTGGGAGACTTTTGGGAACCACTCTGTCCGTTTGTCGCCGGGGGCTGGACTCAAGTGGTTCTGTATAACTTCCCATCAAAGGCCCGTATAACGGTATGTGGAACGCTCGGATGGTCAGAGGTCGGGACAGCGGACTGAGCTTGCCAAGCTCGTGCTGCCCTTGACTTTTTTGCTCTAGTACGTGAGGGTACATAATAGGAAGAGTCTAAGTGGTGCTAGAGAGAGTCAGACATGTTTTCTCGGGAGCACGAGAGATCAGGACCATAGGAGACGCGATCGAAGACTGAGCCGCGTGGAGCAGGCGGCATGCGGCTGGAATCAACAGTCTTCATACGGCTGGCAGTCGTATCCTCATGGGCTTTTTTTATGCGGCTGGAAGTCTCAACCGCATAAGTCTTCTCTATGCGGCTGGAAATTCTAGCCGCATGAGTGTTATGCATTCGGCTGGCAGTTTCGACCGCATGGACATCATGCATGCGGCTGGCAATCTCGACCGCAAGAGTCTTCGGCCTGCGGCTAGTGCCTTTGTTCGGCTTTTTCCTGGTGTACATAGAATCACTCTTTGTCCCTGCAAGTCCAGCATCGTAGTGCTTTCCTTTGCTAGACTTGGGGACAGCAGAGTCCTCTATGGTTTGAAGTGGAGCCGCATGAGACTTGCCTTCGCCGTCTTGGGCAGTAGAGGGTACTCCGTCCAGAGCTTGGGGAGGAGCAAATGACTTTGGCCTCCACTCCCTGCGAGCTTTTTTCGTACGGGTTCGCTTCTGGACCGGGCCAGCGCTCCCGTCGGAGAGCATTTCTTCAAACGCCTATTGGTCGAAGCAGACGACCATCTTCTGTTGTGTGGAGCCCAGTTTGGCTACATCCGATTGCGTCACCAACTTCTCAGCCGTGGAGAAGTTTATCCCCAGCAGATTCGCCATCGTGTTTGCCATGAATTATAAAAGAACAGAACAATTATATCGGAGGACTGGACTTTTACTTCACAATACAAACTCGCTTGTACAAAGAAAGCCTAGGGACGAAAACTTAGGTACAGCAATCTAAGTACAATTGTTTATTTTAGATTCTGGAGGGGGTGATGGTAGAGGCTCGAAAAAGCGACGGCAGCTCTGCCTTACTCCTTGGACGATCGGATGCAGCCTTGGCTCTGGGGAAGAAATGCTCTCAGGATGCCCTCTGTGTGCCTTTGTCTCTCTGCGCTCTCTTTTCAAGTCTCTCCAGGTGCTCTAGTGCTCTCTAAAAATCCTCCTTCTGCAAGGAAATGGTACCTTGCTATTTATAGGAGTGGGATGCGATCAATAGGGTTTATAATGATTGCCTCCTTGATAAGTCGACGGTTAAGGATCAATTAATCCGGGCCCTTCATTCTGATTGTAGCAAATCTAGGTAATTAATGTAGATTGCATCAAATTTCTGTGGGCAATTAATGATGATTGCCATAAATCCTCATGATTTGTTATGCCAAGCTCGGATCTCCCGCCACGTATTCAATTTGCATGATTACAAATGATCTGATTTGATCCCAGTAATTATGAGGATGGCACTAAACCTGGTTATTGGGATTTGTTGATGAATCTTAATCGATTTGATGCCGCGTGTCCCACTATTATCATGCTGCTAGCTGTAGGGATGCGGGAAAAACTAATCTTCTGCCATGTGTCTTAACCGCGAGCCACTTAGGAAATCTGAACTGTATGAGGATTGTTCCCTACTGAGCCGTATAAGACTGGCCACGTGTCAAGGCTTCTTGGGCGTGGCCTCTGAACATTTGAACCGTATGGAGATAATCTGAGCCGCATGAGTGTAGGCGACCGCATGATGGGTGGCTTCTCAGTGAGCCGCATGAAGATAGTCCTCGTGAGCCGCATAGGGTAGACTCTGCCTGAGCCGCATGAGGTGGCCTCTACCTGAGCCGCATGGGGTGGCCTCTGCCTGAGCCGCATGCGACTGTCCACGTGTCAAGGCCGCATGAAGGATTTTAGGGTTTGATGGATCGTGTCAGAGATTTCCTTCATTTCCCTAGGAGTCTACCATTATGACAGAGTCAATATTGCAGCTTTATGTCAGAGCTGTCAGTTCTCCTTTATGTCAGAGCATTAAATAGGGCCTTTACTTAATGGCCAATTGTAGAAGCGAACCGCAGAAGGCCACATGGTGTTGCTTGAGCTGCATGTCCAAGTTGGTGACTTTTGAACCGCATGATGCTCTTGAGCCGCATGAAGCTCGTCTGTTTTTGAACTGTATGGGTTTTTCTATTCTGAGTCGTATGGGCAATCATGTTCTTTTTCCATGCGTCTACAGGTATATCGGTGCTCTGGCCCGATCATTATTCGGCTGAGGTAATATATAGCTTGCTCATGGCCTGCATCACTGTTTTGTGCTAGCAGAGCGCCGAGGGAATGCTCCATTGCTCGTACATAGACAAGAATGGTTTTCCAGCAACCGGGGCCTCCAGGACTGGAGGGTTCGACAAATATTCTTTGATGTTGTCGAAGGCACGCTAGCATCCTTCATCCCATACGAATGAGACGCCCTTCTTCATGAGATGGGTGAATGGCTGACATCACCCGGAGAGGTTGGAAATGAACCTCCTGATGTAAGCTAACCTCCCTTGAAGGCCTCGGAGTTCTCGGAGATTTCTCGGGGGACTCATCTCTATGATTGCCTTCGTCTTCTCAGAGTCTACGTGGACACCCTGGGAGGTGATGATGAAACCCAAGAACTTCCCACTGGATACGCCCAAGAAGTATTTCGTGGAGTTCATTTTCAAATTGTGCGCTCGTATTAGGTCGAACACTGTCCTTAGATCATGCAGATGATCTTCCTTAGAGCGGCTCTTGACGGCGATGTCGTCAACATAGCATTCCACTGTTTTGCGTAAGTGGTCTCTAAAGATGATGCTCATAGCTCTCTGATAGGTGGCGCCAGCGTTCTTTAAACCGAAAGGCATGACTGTGTAGCAGAACGTGCCTATTGGTGTTCGGAATGATGTATGCTTTTCGTCGTCGGGAGACATCTTAATTTGGTTGTACCCCGAGAAGCCATCCATGAACGACATACGCTCAAAGCCGCAGGTGTTGTCAATCATGATGTCTGTGATAGGAAGGGGGAACTCATCTTTGGGACACGCCTCATTCAGGTTGCGGAAGTCGATGCAGATTCGAATCTTTCCATTCTTCTTGAGGACCGGTACTATGTTGGCGACCCAGTCCGAATGTTGTTTCTCACGGATGAAGTCGCTGGCTATCAGTTTGTTGACTTTGACTTCGATCGCATCCATGATGCCTGGGCGGAAGCGTCGTTGCTGTTGTTTGATTGGCTTTGCATCTGACCGAATGTTGAGCTTGTGAAGAGCAACATCGGGGTTTAGCCCTGGCATGTCTTCATAGCTCCAAGCGAACACATCAATATATTCTTTGACAAGTTCCAATAGCGATTCTCGTCCTTCGTCTGTCAGACTTTTACTTGCATGACCTCATCTTCAGTAGGAGGCTCTTTTTGTTCAAATCGCTTCTCCTCTTGCGCATCCAGCTGTTGGGCCCACGGCTCTAATTCAAGGAGTTCGGGAAAGTCTTCACCTTCTTCGTAAGCATCGACGAATGCCATATTGACAGACAGGACTTGCCTGAATACATCCCCGATGCTGATATCCGAATCAGAAATTGATGATCCGGTTGAGTGTGAATGCCAGTCACATTCCTCATCCGAGCTTTCAGAAGTCGTTGCAGGCGTAACATATCCCAGTCCGCATCGGGTCTTATTGTAGTAGTCCTGTGGTTTGCCAGTCGAGACCGGCTACTTTAAAGGTAATCGTCGACCAGTACCGTAGTTCAAACCTGTCGTAGTCTCCAGATCATACCCCTGTTTTTGCATGAGGTATTTGGATTGGGGGCTATATAGATAGAGAGGCAGTCTTCCGGTGTCCGATTCGAGATCGACTTCTTCTATGGTGAAGGGTTGTGGATCATTCTTCCCACCGAAGATGATTGGATGGTCCCCTCCCTCGATTATGCAGTAAGCGTCTTCCACGGGAGTGAGTTGATTTGCTGTGTAAACATTTGTCACCTGTATGTGTAGGTGAGTGCCTATACCGTGTTCCATAGCATACATTATACAAAGCTTATTAAGCTCGATGTAGTTCAAAGATAGCCCTTTATTGATGAAGTAAGGTATCTACGGGATTACATCATCTGTGGATGGAACATCAGTGTGAACAGCCACATACTTGGCCAATTTTGGTTCTTCTTCGGCAACCCCCTGTATAAATGAAGACTGCGAGGATGACTTGGACAACTTGATCATCAGGGGTTCCGCTGGTGGAGCAGAACATGGAGTCGTTGGCAAACTAGCGACCCCCAGTTTGGTACTCGATGCTGGACGGGGAGTGGTTGGCTCGCTAGAAGCCCCAGACTTTGCATCCGGCTGACGATTCTTTTTGGGAAGACGTATCGTCATTGGCTTGTCAGAGGGATTGAGCTTCTCCGTTTGTGGCTGGCCGACTCTAGGCAGTCTGATTATCAGTGGCTCCGTTGTGGGTCTTGGCGCTTGGCCGGACCTTGGCAGTCGGATTATCATTTGCCCCTCTTGTGCCGAGAGACTGATTGCATCCTTACGCAGAGCGGTCGTAAGAGGTACGGTCTTGCCAGGTTTGCGAGCATGGAGGTGGATCATCATAGGTTCTTCTGATCCTGTGGCCATCTTAGTTCGAGCTTGCACATCTTCTTCACTAAGGTGCCTCTTCGACTTTTCATATAAGCAGGAGTCTGAGTAGTAGAATTCGACCCCTTTGAAGGGATCGATGTCGACAAATTCTGTTCTCACGAAGCCGTATTTGTCGACATACTTGAAACACTGGTGCAGCGTCGAAGGCACGATCATATAATCTGTATCCAGGGATGCCCCAAGAGGATATTGTAGGAAGTGTCCGCATCTATGACGTAACAGGTCACTTTTGACTGAAGATTACCAATTTGATACTTCAAGCAAATCTTCCCAATCGGGTAGCTCCTCCCCAAATTGAAACCGCTGATGGTGGTGCTTGTTGGCGTCAGACGATGCATAAGAATGCGGAGATGATGTAACAGACCCTTCGGAATGATGCTTATGGAAGAACGAGGATCAATGTGCATCCGATCCACCTTTACGTCACCGATGTATCCTGTGTAGTATAACGGACGATCGTGCAGATTAGTTTTGATGAGCATATCCTGTGGCGTGAAGACAATCTTGGGCATCGCTCTTGTGCAAGTACTATCTTGGAGATTTGCAGGCGGGCTCTCTTCCGTGAGGTTGACCTGAGACAGATATGTGTCGGTATTCTGGAGTGCATCACTCAAAGCCGCACGAACATCCTTGGAGAGTCCCAAGAGCTCGTATAATGACAATTTGGCCGGTGTGTTGGCCAATTGTGCCAAGATGTCAAAGTTGTAGGGCCTCTCTAGCCTATGAGATGCCTCTTTTCGGAGGGATTTGTCAAAGCGAGTCTCCTTTGGCCTAGGCTTGTCGGTCGTCGGAGGTTGAGAAGGTCCCGGAGCGTCAGCAGTAGCCGGCTGATGTTCTTCAGTCGAGTTATCTGATGTAGGTTGGGATTGAGCACTAGACCGAGTAACGACAGCTGTGGCTTCCTCGACATCTGCCGAGATTGTGTGGCAGGACCTGACTTTTCCATTCTTTTTTTGCCAATGGAGGGTTGTGTGGACTGAGTCACTTCAGGTACTAAGTCTGGATGGACCCACATGACCTCCCCTCGTGACATGGTAAGGGGTACTAGACCAGTAGCCTGATCTCGAGGAGGTGGAAGATTAGTAATTTCCATTGTCGCCAGAGGGACGGGTACCACGCCGTCTTGAGTCTCTGTTGGAGGGAAGCTGTCGAATTATACTGACACCATATTGGCTGCCACGGTCACCTCTTCGAAATCAATGGCCAGAGCCTTCGAATCGATGAGATGTTGGATGTATCGTTTCAGTTGGTAGCAGTCGTGTGTAGCATGGTGGACGTAGCGATGGTAATGACAGTACTTAGGGCTCTCCTTTTTTGCTGGCCGAGGTTCCCGTCTTGGTGGAGGGAGCTGAATTCTATCTCCTTGTATGAGCATGTCCAAGATGGGCTTGACATGGCCGTCTTCGAAGGAGTAGATCATTTGCGGCCATTGCTTGTCTGTTGGTTTTGACTCAGGTTTCTGGGCTCTGTCGGCCACCATAGCTTGCTTGCCCTTGTTCTCTCGATTGTTGGAGGAGCTACCACCATTGTTGTTGTTGGTATTAGGGCGCTTGCCCTTGTCCTCTCCCTCCGAGATGTACAATCCCAGTTGGCGAGCCATCTTTAACCTGTCTTCGGCGCTAGTGGCACTGATGATGAACGTCTTCCAGTCCTTGAATTGACTTTCACCCATCCAGAGGCTGATTGTTGGGAGTAGTCTCTTTTGGCAAATTTCAATCAAGGAGGAATCTGGATTACCCGACGGCAACTTCATTGCGGTTTGGCGAAATCGCTCAATATAGTTTATTGTCAGCTCTTTCTCCCCTTGAACGACGTCCATGAGGGTGGACATTGTGACGTCCTATCCTACTTCGGTACCAGTCGAAGGAGTGGATGCAGTTGTCTGGCAGGTTGCGGTACCAGTCGAAGGCGACCCCTTCCAATGCTCCGATAAACAACCGCATAAGGATGGCATCGTTATGAGGCAGATGGTCTGTTGTGACTTCGAAGTAGGTGATGTACCTGCTTGCAGATGTCTTCCCATTATATGGATTGATATGGAATGGTTTATACTTTGGTGGGAAAGGGACATCCCTCCATGCGGCGGGATACAGTTGTCGTATCCTGAGGTCTTGGCAGTTTTTTCGGGCATGGAACATGGCCCGAAGCTCCTGGACCTCTCTTCTTGCCTCCCTGGCCTCGTCTGCAGCGGTAGGAGCCAACATTTCAGGAGGATTATTGCCCAGGTTTGGTGTCGCTGAGTTCGAGTCCGCATTGACCGCGGGACCCAAGTTTGTTTGGCCAAGCGTCCCTCCTTGCAGAGTAGGGAGGGCTGCTTTGATCTCGTCCACTGATTTGACCAAAGTGTGCAGTATGGCCTCTAGAGTGTCGATGCGTTGGCGATCACTAGGACCCTCTTGTTCGTCGTTTGTCATGAATGCCGTCCTCACATGAGTAGAAGTGGAAGGGACGGTGGATGACGTGCCCTCCGAATCAGACCCCTGTACCGAGAATTCATCGGGGTATGTGGGAATGTTCTCCTCTGGTTCAGACTCAGAAAGAATAGTACCCCCAGCTTCAGAGCTTTCTTCATCTTGAGAGTCGCGGACGCCCTCGGGGACGTCGACACCTGCTGTATCTGATAGGAGAGTTGTTTCCCCGGGCTCGTCTCCTTGGAACATCGGATTATCGTGGATGTTCGGAGGAGTGCTACCCCCAGTTCCAGCGACCCCCAGTGATGTGGATGATGAATCTCCCACTATAGCAGATTTCGTCTTTGAACGGGTACCTTGGAAAACTCCGGTGGTGGACAACCGTTTAGACGACAGTTTCTTAGTCATAGTGGTTGAAATCTTCGGGCGGGAAACGTTTATCTTCTTCCCTCTCCCATCGGCAGGGATTTTTTGAGTAGAGTTGCAGGAGACAACGGGAGGTGCCTCATCCCCTGAGCTCGGCTGTTGTAATCTTTGGAAGATGGGCTGCCGGTCTTCTCATACCTTCGCGTTGTTGCAACCGCAATTGACAATAACTTGGGTGCAGTAATGTCCGTGGGAGGACTCTTTGCACACCGAGGCCTCTTCTCTTTCCTGCGCTTGTGGAGGATAACCTCACGCAAGTCAGATGGGTCTGGAATGACCATATTTGCTCCCTGGGTTTTGGGAACCACTCTGTCTGTTTGCCGTCGGGGGCTGGACTCGAGTGGTTCTGTACAACTTTCTATCAGAGGCCCACATAACAGTATGTGGAGCGCTCGGATGGTCAGAGGTCGGGACAGCGGACTGAGCTCGCCAAGCTCGTGCTGTCCTAGACTTCTTCACTCTAGTGCGTGAGGGCACATAGTAGGAAGAGTCTAAGTGGTACTGCAGAGAGTCAGACATATTTTCTCGGGAGCATGAGAGATCAGGACCATAGGAGAGGCGATCGAAGACTGAGCCTGAACCGCGTGGAGCAGACAACATACGGCTGGAATCAACAGTCTTCATGCAGCTGGCAATCGTAGCCGCATAGGCTTTCTTTATGCGGCTGGAAGTCTCGGCCGCATAAGTCTTCTCCATGCGGCTGGAAATCTTGGCCGCATGGGTATTCTGCTTCCGACTGGCAGTTTCGGCCGCATGGACATCATGCATGCGGCTGGCAATCTTGGCCGCATGAATGTTCAGCCTGCAGCTAGTGCCTTTGTTTGGCTTCTTCCTGGAGCACATAGAACCACTCTTTGACCCTGCAAGTCCAGCATCGTAGTGCTTTCCTCTGCCGGACTTGGGGACAACAGAGTCCTCTATGGCTTGAAGTGGGGTCGCATGAGAGTTGCCTTCTTCGTCTTGGGCAGCAAAGAGTACTCCGTCCAGAGCTTGGGGAGGAGCAAATGATTTTGGCCTCCACTTCCAGCGAGCTTTCTTTGTGCGGGTTCGCTTCTGGACCGAGCCAGCGCTCCCGTCGGAGAGCATTTCTTCAAACGCCTGTTGATCGAAGCGGACGACCATCTTCTGTTGTGTGGAGCCAAGTTTGGCTGCATCCGATTGCGTCACCAACTTCTCAGCCGTGGAGAAGTTTTTTTCCCAGCAGAGTCGCCATCGTATTTGCCATTGATTATAAAAGAACATAATAATTATATCGGAGGACTGGACTTTTACTTCACAATACAAACTCACTCGTACAAAAAAAGCCTAGGGACGAAAACCTATGTACAGCAATCTAAGTACAATTGTTTAGTTTTTCTGGGGGGTGACGGTAGAGGCTCGGGAAAGCGACGGCAGCTCTGCCTTACTCCTTGGACGATCGGACGTAGCCTTGGCACTTGGTGAAGAAATGCTCTTGGACGTGTGGGGAGACTCCCTTGCGCCTTCGGTTGCTAGATCTCTGGATATCTCTGTAGTGCTTTCTCTCTTTTTTTGCTCTCATTTTTATTGCAAGTGAATGGCACCTTGCTAATTATAGGAGTGGGGTGTGATCATTAGGGTTTGCAAATGATTGCCTCCTTGAGAAGTCGGCGGTTAAGGATCAATTAATCTGGGCCATTAATTCTGATTGTAGCAAATCTAGGCAATTAATGTGGATTACATCAAATCTCTGTGGGCAATTAATGTTGATTACCACAAATCTTTATGATATGCAGCCGTCAATTCGGATCTCCTGCCACGTGTTCACTCCACTTGATTGCAATAAATCTGACATGATCCAGATAATTATAATAATTGTACTGAATCTGAATGAATAAATCTTGATTGATTTGGTGCCGCGTGTCCTACTATCACCATGTTGCGAGCTATAGAAATGCGGGGAAAACTGATCTTTTTCCACGTGTCCTAACTGCGGGCTACAGGAACAGAGTGTCTTGACAGAGCCGCATGAAGGTGGCAGCCGCATAAGTATGGCCTATGAAATCTGAGCCGCATGAGAGTGGTTTCCTGCTGAGCCGCATAAACCTGGCTACGTGTTAAGGCTGCATAAGTGTGGCATCTCAGCATTCGAGCCGCATGGAGATGGTCCCTATTATCCGAGCCGCATGAGACTACTGGCCGCATAGGGTGGCTTCTCAGGACGTGAGCAACATGAAGACAGCCTCCACGATCCGAGCCGCATGAGGATACTGGCCGCATATGGTGGCTTCTCAGGACGTGAGCCGCATGAAGACGGCCCCCATGATTCGAGTCGCATAAGAATACAGGCTGTATGGGGAGCTTTGGAATTTGGTGGATTGTGGCGGCTGTAAAAAACGATTTTCTTCGTTTCCCTAGGCACACGCCATCATGTCAGTCTTTATTTTGACTTTATGTCAGGTCTGTCACTCTGTCAAGGTTGTCAGCCGTCAGGGCATTAAATGCGACGATTTGGTTCATGGCCAGTTGTAGCGGAGACTGTTGAGGGCCACGTGGCTTCTTTCTGAGCCGCATGGAGCTATCCGAGCCGCATGGGGCTCTAAAGGACTTTGAACCGCATGGATGTTAATGGATTTTCTGAGCCGCATGGGGATCCTTCTATTGGAGTCGCATAGGCTATTTTTTGTTCTTTTCTATGCTTCTACAAGCTCCTCAAAAAGTTTGTGTCTTGAAACAAATGCGACTGGAATGAAAAGCTTGGCGAGTGCTTATGGGCATATCGCACCACAATTCGGACGGCTATAAGAAATATACCGTTCTCCTTGGTTTACGGGAGCGAGGCAGTCCTCCGAATGGAGACTCAGATCCCCTCACTTCGAGTGGCCCTTATTTACCGGTTAACGTCGGACGATAACTACCGTCGATGGCTATAAGAGTTGGAAGCATTAGATGAGAAGCGTTTACAAGCTCAACAAAGCATAGAGCTATACCAAGCGCGCATCTCTCGGGCTTTCAACAAGAAAGTCAAAAAAGAATATTCCAAGTCGGCGATCTCGTCTTGGCCATTCGCAGACCAATGGTCATGACTCACAAGTTCCCCGGCAAAATCTAGCCTAAGTGGGAGGGTCCGTTCATCATTGAGACCGTATTCTCCAACGGCGCGTACCATCTCGCAAAACAAAATGAAGACTTGCTCATGATGCCCATCAACGGCAAGTTCCTCAAGAAATATTATGTCTAAACGACATCTTCCAGATTGTGAGTTATGTACCCTCTGGTATCGCTGAACTTACACTCTGACCTCAAATCTCCCAGATTGTTGTGTTATATACCCTCAGGTACCACTGAACTTGCTCTCTGACTCCTCTGAATCGATTTATATCTTATCTCCTGGTCATATCTATGAACTTCCACATTAAATGCTTTTCTCCACCAAGAGTTTGCCTCAAAATCTATTATCCGCACCACCAGTGCGCAGAAGGGTAATAGGTCCATAAAACTTATCCTAATCTATTACTCGTACCATTAGTGCACAAAAAGGGTAATAGGTCCACAAAATTTTCCAACGGCAAAAAACAACCACGTCCATATTACCTCTGAGTTGTTTTCCCGTCCATCACAAACAAATCACCCAAATACATAGAACTTCCACGTTGATAGTACCTCTGAGTTATTCTGTGTATCCCCATTTGGCCCACTCCTACCACGTCCTCATTACCTCTATGTAGGGAGGCTCTACTTTAGACCCATATTTACCACGTCCTCATTACCTCTGAGTAAATATGTCGATTTTCTCTCCATTTATCATCAGTACTCGCATCGCCAGTACAAAAAAAAGGGTAATAAGTCCATAAAAAATCATCCTAATCTATTATTCGCACCATCGATGTACCAAAGAGTAGTAGGTCCACAAAATATCATTCAAATCTATTTGCTCGCATTTCTAGATGCACAAAAGGGCAATAGGTCCACAAAAATCCCCGGTGGGGTGTCCGTTATCAAACACAAATTCTGTATTAGGCCCTCTAGTACAAGCACCAAAAAATACCACAAATAAAGAATGGAGTGAACATACTCTGCTTATTCAAAATCAGTTACATTCATAGGACTACATCGACAGCAGAAAACAAAAAAAAAGAAAATCTAGCAATATATAATTTGGTTAGTTTGACAGCATTTCGTCTTCGTCAAAAAGCAGTTTCGTGGCCCTCGAAAGAAGTCATGTTTTACTACTGAGAAGCAAACAAGGCTGTTGAATCCCCAAGGAGCTACCTAGAGGAGGAAAAATATAGCATGCTATCCTCCCCTCCGTATTGCGGATGCCTTAGCCCCGCTCCCTCGAAGGACCATACCTTAAAACATCATCCCTGATGGTGGTTCCGCCTACTTAGAGAGCCGTGAAGGGAGGACGTTCATAGCGACGCCTGACCACCGTCCAACTCTCCGAGGTATAAAGGCCCTTCCTACCACCTGGGGAAAACTCTTCCGAAGCATGAAGAGTCCTGAGTTGTTTGATGTGTATGCCAAAATGGCGCAGGAAAAACTCTTCCAAAGCATGAGGAGTTTTGAGCTGTCTGATGTATGTATCAGAATGGTATATTTTTACTCTATCGCCGACACCGGTCCTAGAGAAGTTTGCTAGCCAGATCCCTACAAAATATGGAAAAAGGGGACTTAGCACCAAAAAGAAAACAAAGAACTCTGTTTTTTCATTTATGCGGCCTAGCCAAAACAGAACTCATGCGGCCCAAAGTCATGAGGTCGGCGTCATGAAGTACTCATGCAGCTCAAGTCGTGAAGCACTTATGCGGCTCAGTCATGAAGTGTTCATGCGGCTCAATTATGAGACATTTATGCGGCTCAGTCATGAAATACTCATGCGACCCAGTCATAAGGTACTCATGTGGCTCCGTCATGAGGCAATTATGCGGCCCATTCATACAGTATTCATGACGCCCGATCATAAAGTGTTCATGCGACTCAATCATGAGGCACTTATGCGGCTTAGTCATGAAGTGTTCATGCAGATCAATCTTGAGGCACTTATGCAGTTCAAGTTCGAAATAAGCAGCGGTTATGCGGCCCAGCCCATGCGGCCTGTCATACAGAACACATGCGGTCCAAATGAGATAGGGCATGCATCAACCAGGCATAAAGTACAGAGGCATTATATGACAGGCCCGCGCATGAAATATGCGACATGGCCATTCAAAAATTCAGTCGTCGTCTTCCTACCGTCCTTACTCTCGAGAGGCAGTTGCACGTCGGAATGAATGGAAGGAGCGTCTGCCGCCCTCGACGGAGAGGCAAGTCCCCTCCCTTTGGCCGCCGCACCAGTCGACTTTGAAGCCTTTGGAGCCATAGCAGAAAGTATGATAAAGTCGAAGGAGAAGAAGGTGAAAGAGAAAAATCTCTTTTCGAACGACCTCTATTTATAGAGTTGCTGAAAAGTGCCTCTTCGGTTCTCGAGATTATTTAAGATAATGACGACGTTTGGGGACTTTATCCCTAAAAAATCGTCGGCTTATCTTGAAGAGCGTCTCTTCGATTCTCGAGATCATTAAAGATAATGATGACGTTTGGGGACATTATCCCTCGTAACCGTCGACTTTATCTCGAAAAGAGATCCACAACCGAATCAAGAAAATTAAAATACAGCAGTGACAGCCGGCAGGCTGATGGGTCTCCCTATGGCTCAAGATTTCCCTGCGGCTCGAGATCTCTCTGCAGCTCAAAAATTCCCTGCGGCTCGAGATCTCTCTGCGGCTCAAAAATTCCCTGCGACTTGAAGACTCCCTACAGCTTGACATATCTCCAGGCTTCTTATTCAAAGTATTCCAAATTTGTAATTTAAAAACTTTCAAGGGGGTCTTGTAGAAGCATAGAAAATATGGGGTTCATGCGGATCAAAAATTACCGCATATATACTTTAGACCAAACAGGTCTGCATAAAGAAAAGCCGTATGACAGATTTAATGCCTTATGCGGCCCGTCGACAACCAGCTGTAGAAGAAAGATATGAGGCCAAGAGGATCAGTTCGTCTGATAAAGCTGACAAGTTCTGTCAAAACTGACAAAAATGACAGCTCTGACACTTTGACAAAAAGATAAGACGTGAGACGTCACCAAAAGCAGGGTTCATATGCTTTTTATGCGGCCATAAGGAGTGTCACCTAAGCCGCATGAACCTTATACGGCTCAGACAAATGCAGCCCCAAAGTCTTCGAACTTCATGTGGCCAAGGACGACTGTGACCCCAGCCGCAGGAGCTTTATGCGGTCAAAATACAGAATCTATGCGGCTTAAATCCTTAAGCTATATACGGGCTAAGGAAGTTTGTGACTTAAGCCGCATGAGTCTCATGCGACCCCACATGGTCGAAAACTGAGAGACTCATGCGGCTCAAAATGATTCCTGCGACAGGACACGTGGCAGGCTGACCCAAGTCTTAACTATCCAGATTTGCTACAACAAAATCCCAATAAATCGAAAGATGGCGGCCAAAGAGCGGGCCTCCATGTGCTAACTAGGCATGTGGCCACAGGCTATCTATGCGGTTTAGCATATATACCACTATAAATAGCAGGGTGCCACACCCCTGCAAAAGGCTGGCAACCTTCCAAAAGCAATTTCTTCAAGAGCTAAGGACTGCGTAAGATAGTCCAAGGAGTAAGGCAGAGTTGATAACACTTTTCCGAGCCTCTACCGTTACCCCCCAGAATCAAAACTAAACAATTGGACTTAGATTTTTTTCCTAGGATTTCTTTCTAGGCTTTTTTTGTACAAGCGAGTTTGTAATCAATTTCAGTGTTTCTGTAATACCTGTCATTGCTTTTTTTTAATGGCAAACAGGTTAGCTATACCGACAACTAAACCTAATCATTCAGGTGACTCCCCTAGAGTGGACGGCTACTAGGGATCATACGAATTTCTTACTCTTAGGCCAACAAGCAACTGACAGTTTCCAACAACTCTACCAAAAACTATGGGTCTCTACTCAGTCTAAACAACTAATGGTCATTGTCGACTATGCCGACAATTGGGTATGTATCCTACGGTCGCTAGGGTCAAGTCTATCTATCTATCAATATTACGGTCAATCCTCAATGAAATAATTTCCACAGAGGCTCATTCTAGACTTACCCAACGATCGACTAAGATCGATCTATCAACATTACGGTCAATCCCAACCTGACACACGATTCTTATCGTTCTAATAATCCATCAAGTAAATTTTCTAATGATTCAATTTCTATTCCAATTCCTTTGTACCCACACGAACCCATAAGCCAAGGCTAACTATTCAAGGGTTATCTATTCCGATAGTCTTAACATAACTATAGAATCATACTATTTGGTCTGTATGACAAAGTTATACGGCTAAGTCATAAAATCTATATCCCAACCAACAGTCACCTATACCGACATTATCTAACACATTTTTTTGGTTCTACATCCCATTCATTTCCAGTCATCAAAATCTCGTAATGACATTATTAAAATCTCATACCGTAAGGGTCGAGTAATTTATTTCATTCAATCATACAATGTACGTATCCTTTGGTGATCAAGATGGATTAACATCTATTACACCTTAGGGTCAAGGCACAGATTTTTAATATTCCTTTAGGTCACCGACAACATTTCCAAAACTTTCTGCTTAGCAACAAACTTTTTATTAGCTACATATGATTTGCATCCAACCAATCGAAGTCAACATTCAGATGTTCTAAGCCACAACATTCTCTAGCCAAATCTGTTTACCCATAGCATACTAACTGTCTTACTAGTCTGAGTCATCACTCGACTAAACAATTTCTAACTAAGCCACCCATTACAATTTCTAAAAATCTCGCTACCCAGCATAACATCACCGTCAAGGGACACTCGAGTCATCTAGCAACAATATATGACTCCCAGCTAAGTCTCGGCACTACTTATTACCTACAGATAGTCTCTTTGCTATCCGATGGAAAGGGTCACGATACATCTCATTCTGAAGTGGTAGAGGCGATGTACCACTCAGAAATGAAGCCATTCCCAAACAATACCAGCTCAAATCTATTCTGGACATTCATGATCTATAATGATCATAACACTTAGCCAACATTCTTAAGGTCTCAAAAGCACTAGCCATCACCCATGAGTCCACTCATCCGTTCTGTTGAACTCATCCATCAAATGTTTTATTCCCAATTCTTTCCCAAAATCACGTACAATTCTTAACTTTTTACAGCATACATAGCCACTTTTCTTTATTTCCACATTCCAAATAGCATTCATAATATAGCACACTATAGCATCGAGTCATTGTTGGGTTATTTGTGTCCAAACCGACAACAATCATTCATTCAGGGGCCTCATAACGTATATAGACTTATTGTATGGAACATCCAGTGAACAGCCAAGAGGATCAATGAACTTTTAGACACAAACAACATAGGATGATTACAGAACAACAACAACATAATCGCAGAAGCAATTTTTTTTTAATCGCGGAAGCAACGTTCAGTGATAACGGAAGCAACTTTGGTTAATCGTTGATGCAACATTGATTTGAAATGAATCAAAGAAAAGACCAAGGACGTGCTCTGATACCAATTTGTCATGCCCCGATTTCATAGAGTCATTTATTCACATATTTATCTCTTGGAATCGATCGTCCTCACTTGGGAGTGATGTCGCACAAGCCTAGTATTGCACTTATACAAGACAAAATGGTACATAATTGATATTCTTCAAATAGGAGCACATCACATCAGCAGAATCAGACAAATTGAAGTTAATGAGGATAGTATTTCTTATCGAATAGAAATACATCACTTCTTTAAAGCAGCAAAGAAAAAAAAGGATAACTTGAAGTCGCACAAAGACATATAGAATGTATTCTCTTTATTTATAATTGACGAAGAGTACAAGACTTGTATTGAAATATAATGCTCACGACACATCTCACTTTACATTGATAGCCAACTGGACAATTGCTATAAATCTTACAACTAATACTTCGATACATTGGATTATAACTCGATACCGACTTGGCTCACAACTCACTAGTACATCTGATTACAAGGTTCCATACATTATGCCCTTTATAGACAGAAGACGTCATCTTTTGCAAGGAGAGCTTTTGTATGCCCAACAAATATTCGATGCCGTGGGACCGATCAAGCCAATCTTCGTGTCAAAATATACCAAGCATGAGCACTGTCCACAAAACGTGGGTCAGTACATCATCTATGTACTGGCGAGCAGAATCTAACCCACTCACCTAAACTAATATATAGTGATCGATTTTAGCAAACATTCCTTTGAGTGATCTTTCTAGTTGGAGCCTAGCATCAGTTTACAGTTCATGGACAATAATCATGATGAAGCATGTAAACATGTTCTCAGCAACGTTAATGGAAAGGCGATATTATAGCATTCCTATGTTATCATACTTTAACAGTGTTCACGTAAAGGCATCCTTTAAGCAACGTTTGAGTTAACATATATTGAATATTATAGTGATTCTCTTAGCAAGGCAATACATTAGCATATTGTGTTCAACATGTTAGGCAGGTTCTCATGGAAAGGCAACAACACAGCATCATTTTATTTAGCATGTTAAGCAGGCAAGTTGAACCAACATATATATATTGAATATATCACATTTAAGTAATTTCTTACCGATAGCCGACTCCTCGTACCTACATCAAATACAGGTCAGCCGATATACTTACTCTGCCTACATAAGACATTCATTAGCATGCATCCTGACTACATGGCCACTTGTGTTATTATTATATAACCATTTTAGACGTTGGCATATAGGAATTCATAGGGTATACGGCGCACCATTTCACCAGGTTACGAGCCCAAATGAAATATCCCGATACCACGTACCCTCAAAGTACGTTTACACTTCCCTCATGGTCGATCGGTCCCCCGAATGTCCCGGGGTACCGTCCGAGGAAGCAGTCACCCCCTTTTATACAAGTTATCACTAACCATGCAAATGCGTGTCCGACTCGATAACATAAATGCATGGTGAAATATTGAAATATGCAAAGGCAATAGTGTATCATTCAACTCATCCATGTCGTTTTTAACGACTCATCATTTCCAATATTCCCATCATTCCACTTGGTGATTTTGACGATCCCAAGCCTCATCATTTTTTATTTATTGCTTCATTGCAACAGTTCTCATAATATTCCTTTCAAGGAGGAATAACCAGCATTCATTCATTTCAAAGGGACCTATAGTATTTCGTTCATTTCATAGAAACATTTATTCTTCTTTCATTACTTATAAGAAAACATGCAACATTTTATATCTTTGCAACAATTATACAGAGTGTACATGATTCTAGTATTTTATTTGGATCATTGGGTCGATAGCATAGCCAGTTCTATTCCTATTCTACCATTCACAAGGTATCTCATTATTCAAATGTTCTACTTGTTTCGACAATGTTAAGCATAAGGAAAATTATCAATTCATTCTTAGGCATCGTCATATTAGCAGTTCAAGTGTGATTCGTTCAGCAATTCAATATTCATGTGTTATTCATTTTAATAATTCTCAGCATAAGCATCTCTATTATTCAGCAACTAAAACATGGGATATTTAGGGACAATTTATAGCATCAAGTTACTCCATTTTATTAAGCATGAAGGATTAAGGAGGAGGAAGTACAGTTCCACTCACCTGTATAAAAGGGTCTTTCTGTTCCGATCACACACATTTCTACTAAGCGTAGCTCCACTAGCGAGCCACGTTCTAATACCACTCCGTCTAGCCAGCTAAGAGAGACTGCATCAGTCTCCATTCTATTGATTTCTAACCCAAGTCACGGTCCAACATTCTGATCGCATCCAACAAACCAACCAAATGCCTCGCGCTGAGCGGGGCATTAAAGATCCAACGGATGAAATTGTGTACGACCGACCAAAATTCAATTTTGGACATACGATTGGGTTCGTATCGTCAAACCAGACATATAGACATATAGTTTGATGACTTTAGAGACCATAGGTACTGGCACACGTTTTGGTAGAAAGCAGGTCCAACGACGGGCATCGTTTTAACCCAAAATTATAATTTTACCCTTGTGTCCATAATCGGACTTTTTGGTAGGCATTTTTAGATATTTATTTTGTGCCAAACACGTTCGTGATGTTTATTTCAGCATCCGAGGACGTTTACAGAAGTTGGCTTGCTTTGCTTCATTGATCTACCGGTTCGAGCCACTAGATACTGTCATTTTGCACACCACCTCAGGCAAGTTACCTTGGCATATTTTCTGCTTATATTATTTGCACCTTACTATTTAGTTAATGCATTACTGTTTATTTTTAGTCTCTTTAGTTACTTTGTTGTTTACTATTCGTGATTTTCTTTACCATGCTTTCAGCTATACATGATGCAAAAGCTAGTCGTATTTTCATTCTCGTCCTTAAATCTTGCATATGGACTTAGAGTTAAGGGATTGCCATGTCAGTATGCATTTAATAAACTTTGACACAGTTGTACCATGAGATATGTGTGAGATATGATTAGCATATAGAGGTGCTTGTGTATTGGCTGATCACCCGTGCATATGCGTTAGGACTAACTTCTAATAGAGGCATGTTAGGAGACTTAGCAGTTAGTAGAGGTACATGGTCGTGGATATGACTTAGCTAGGTGCATAGGGTGGGGATAACAGTTCCTTAGCGCATGGGCCGAGTATGCACTTCCCTTTGTACCCGAAAGCTCCGTTGGAGATACGGTCCTGATACCCCCTGTTTTATGATCCTACTGGCCTCTGATGTTCGAGGAATGTCATGATTTGTGGTCCTTGGTGCCCAATGAGGGGCCATACCAATCCTATTGTAACCAGAGTACCCATGCGTAGAAGGTTTGTTCTTAACTGTATGAACACAGTAGAATGGTTAGGTGACCTTAGTTGATGTCATGTCACCCTCTATTTCAATAGTGGCATAGGACAGTATCACATCACGGGATAGTGTGCTACCCTTGTCCTTGTTTGGTTGTAGGGGTAGTCCACTGTTACGACGATAGGATATTGGGTCGTGATATGATTTGGACTATTTATTTTTACTTGTGACTTGTGACATATTTTATATTTAGTTTATATGGCATGTTCTTTCTGTATCTTGTTACGTCCCTCTAAGGACCTGGTGATTTCTTCCGGTGTGTACTTTTATGACTTTTTACAGGTATTCTAGCCAAGATCATGATCTTCTCTTCGCTATCAAGGATGATTGCTCTTGGATCATCCTTTGTTACATTTTACAAATTCTTTCCATTGTATGTATTTCTTCTAAATCAAAAGGGTTGGTAGTGGATTTGTATCCGCCCAATAAACCTGTACAAATGATAATTCTTAGTTGATTTATAATATATTTCTTTTTATTTTGTGGATGAGATTAGTTGTCATGGTTATAATGCATTTTACAGTTTACGTATGTTTATTATACGACTGGCATGTCGACGTTCCTAGTCCTATATATATATATATATATATATATATATATATATATATATATATATAAATATATATATAAAAAGAAAAAATATATATATATAAATATATATATATATATAATTTTTTTTGGCGTAAAAGGGAATTTATTGATGTATAAGGCGCAAAATGTCGATGCCTATACAAGTAAGCGCGCCCCGCACAAGAAGGCAAAAGACCAGAAAAGAAATGGCAACAGAGACAAGAACATTAACAAAACCCCAGACCAGAGGTGTCTAGTCCTAGGCTATCCAGAAGCTGTCTGCGGAGTGGGAGCAACGCCTCCGAATTCTGCTGATCTGTCGCTGGACCTCGGAGATCACATGAAGAGGATGGAGCGAACATCCTTCGTACCTGAATATGTTTCTGTTCTACCACAGTACCCAAATCCCGACGGCTGCCACGATCTGTCGGCCGTGGGAGGTTCCCCATATGGCCAGGAGATCGTTGAAGCCCCCAGGAGGATGATGAACTCTGCACCTGTTGCTGAGGTTGACCCACATCTGCCTTGCTAGATGGCCCGCAAGGAGGACGTGCTCTACCGACTCGACATGAGGGGAAGTGCAACAGTGACATCTCGATGCCAAGCTGAAACCGGAAGACGCGATTGAGTCGTCAGTAGGAAGCTTCCTTCTCTGAGCTCTCCAGATCAGGATCGACCATTTAATGGGAATGCAGGATTGCCAGAAAGGGGCGATGAAAGGACACGGGGTGCCAGCCCCTTTATCTATGAGTCTGGCAGATGCTAGAGAGAAAGCGCCGTTCGGACTCGGGGTCCACCGCAGGGATTCTGGCTCGTTGGTGATCTGCAACTGAGCGGCTGCAAGTCTTTCTGTTGCTTCCTGACTGAGCCTATCGCGCACTCTGTCCCAATTCCAACCGAGATCGGTATCCCACAGATCGCGGATCTTCCCGATGTGT
>JANAVB010016196.1:2711775-2718375 GCA_029216955.1 Iris pallida | reverse complement strand
AGGATTTTATTGATGATCTGAGTACAACTCAGGTTACAATGAAGTTCGAGCTTCCATATATATATATCTATATATATAACTATATATATATCTAGATACTAATTATATATATATATTATATAGATAACAAAAGGTACAAAGATCTTATAGATCAAGATTAGTAACATGAGACTCTAATCTAGCTTTCTTCACTTGACGGCAAACTTCCGATCAACTGATCAGACGAGAAGGAGTAAGCTTCGTATCTCCATTTGTTACGATTTTTTCCACAATACCCAACAAATGGCACCAACCACCATTGTTTCATATGCTTTTGTCTTCTTCTCCACCCAAATTTGTAGCCTCTGCATACATCCACCCTGTTAACCCGAACGCCAAATTTCGATTAAAAATATTGCCAAACAGTAGCAGCTAAGTCTCCCGAACTGAATATATGCTGAATAGATTCAGCTTGTCGGTCTTCACCGCAATGACAAGCCGAAGCCAACGATAGCCCAGATTGATTAAGTTATCATCAGTAGGAAGCTTGTTAAAGATGATCCGCCACAGCAGTAAGACCACTTGGTCGGCATATATTTGTTCCAAGCATTGTTAAGGAAAGCTTGCTGGGGAATTGAGCTCGAACAGTGCTCCAAGCCGAAGCAAGAAAGAAGTTACCTGACGATTTTGAGCCCACCTAGCTGATCCAAAGCATCCTCAATAATGAACTCGTCCCCAAGGTGACGCCCTCTGATTAGTCGCTTCCAAATGAGATGCAGCTGAGGTAATCTCAACATCACTAGGATGAGACATAGAACATATTTGGCTTTGAAAAAGTTGCCCATAGAGAGTTTGTCGATCTCAGTTTCTACCATAGCTTGACAGTCATAGCATCCATAACCACCCCAACCCGTCGTCACGCCCAGGCCCCCTTCAGTAATAGGCCTAGCCACCCGATCCCATCGAAGCCAAGTACCTTAGGTAAGCCATCCTTGGACCCCCAAAGGAAGCTATCAAGCATGCTTTCAATACGATTAAGAACAGAATAGGGGGATTGCTAGATGATAAGCAATAAACTTGGATAGAAGTAAGAATCGATTTGATGAGCACAAGTCGTCCACCATACGATAAGATCTTGTTATTCCAGCCTGAGATCCGAGACCGAATTTTGTAAATCAGCTCATCATACATACCAGGCATTCCTGCGCCCCGTAGAAATAGGACATCCCAAATATACAATAGAACCATTCTTCAATTGAAAGCCAGTCATATGTTGAATTTCTGCAGCTCTACAAGGTTCCACCTTCTCCGATAAAATTATAGAAGATTTAGAAGCATTGACTTGTTGTCCAGAATTAACTTCATAGGCATGGATCACCCTCCATAAGAAGCCGAATTGAACGCTTATCCGCACCAGTAAATATGAGAAGGTCATCTGCATAAGCAAGATGAGAAATCCTAGGGCATCCTCTCGCAAATAGTAGCCTAAAAAGCCATTGACAGTATTCAAATAGATGAGATTACGAGTAAGTGCTTCAGCTGCAATGATAAATAAAGCTGGAGAGATAGGATCTCCTTGGCGAATCCCATACTGCCCATGGAAAAAGCCCGAAGAACGACCATTAATAAGAGTGGAAAACCAAATGTTATCCATCAAATGGAGGATCAGTGTGCACCATTCATTACTAAACCCGAACTGTTTCATCACCCGAAGAAGAAAAGCCCAACTAACCCGATCATAAGCTTTGCTCATATCAAGTTTGATTGCCAAATTGCCTCCCCAATGTTTGTGATCCAAAACAGCAGTCATTTTCTGAGCCAAGAAAATATTGTCCACTATTTTCCTACCCCTAACAAATCTACTTTGTTCTGGAGAAATAATGCGGGGTAGAATCTCAACAAGCCTTCTTGCCAAGTGTTTGGAAATAATTTTGTTAACAAAATTGCAGAGACTAATGGGGCGATAATCAATAAGGGATTTTGGTTGTTTGTGCTTTAGAATGGGTAATAGATAAGTACTTGTAAATGATCTAGGCAAAGCAAAGCCATCCATGAATAAACAAACCGCATCAAAGATGTCGATCCCAATGATGTCCCAGCAAGCCAAAAAGAATGAGCCAGTAAATCCATCTGGACCCGAGGTACTATTAAGATCCATGCACTTAAAAGTAGCTAAGAGTTCCTCCATAGTTGGTTTGGCAGTCAAACCCTCATTGTCTTCTTTAGTAATAAAGTTAGGAATATGCTGGAAATAATCTTCATGAAGAACTAAATGAGGAGGAGTGAAGATCTTACAATAGTAATCATTTGCTTCTTGCTGAATATCTGGTAAAGTAGAGAGAGCCCGACCATCCGAAGTATGAAGATGATGTATATGAAGCCGATTACGCTTAGAAGAAAACATGAATGATAAAACTTCGTGTTCCTGTCGCCCTCCTCGTCCCACTTCACCCTAGCTTTCTATTTCCAATAGGAGTCCTAAATACGCAAACGCTATTTCAAGTGAGCCCGAGCAAGGAGCCATTGAGGGCGAAGGGATGGATCAACCTCACAAGCAGCCTCCAAAGTAGTAACAGCATCCTCCGCTTTCTTGACTTCCTGAAAAATATTACCAAAAGTTGATCTACTCCATGCAGATAATGCCTTCCTGGTAGCCGCAAGACAAAGGCCAACCCTAACCAAACTGTTGACATTATCAATTGAGCGCCATGCCACTTCAACATCTGAAAGGAAACTAGCATGGTCCTTCCAAAAGTTGTAACGCCCCAGTCCTAAAATACGTAGGACTAGGAACGTAGACATGCCAGCTGTATTCATACGAAATACGTAGGTCTCGTATGAATACATAAGCTGTAAAATGTAGTAATCCAAGACAAACTAAATCTCATCCACAATGAAAAGAATAATAATATAAAAATCAACTTGAATACCTATGATACAATTGTTGGGCGGAGACAAAGTCCACTACCAACTATCTCAATGAAAGAAATGTACAAGAAATCGAGCGATAAAATGGCAAGATGAACCAAACGCAAGCGTCTTCGAAGGAATGGAGAAGACCACGGCCTTGGCAAGAATACCTGCGGAAGACATGAACACACACCTGGAGAAAAACCAGGTCCTCCGAGGGACGTAACAAGATACATAAAAACAATACCATGATGAACTGTAAATGATACATGATAAAGAAAAGACCACCTGCTCTAACACAATAGAACCTAACCATCTAGGTGTAATGCAAGTCGAAAACTATACTTGAACGTATAAGTGGGTAGGAATAAAGCATAGCATCCACTAGAGGCTTTCGCATGAACTAGTATACGTCTCTGACCATATCTGACGACGAGGTCAGGGCCGTGCAATGGATATATCCCCTAGTTCATACTTTGCATCGCTAGCATACCTCCTGACCGTATCTGACGTCGTGGTCAGGGCCGTGCAATAGATATATCCTCTAGCGACACACCCATAACAGGAAAACCATGAACCCATAACCGGGCAATCTAGAAGTCTGTGGGATAGCTCATACGTCCCAGTAGTTTTCCCCGCCCATGTATCACACAAGTCATATCCATGTCTTGGCGATCCATGTCTCTATGCAAGTCGCTATCTAGACTCCGCTAATCCATAAATGAACCAACACACGAACCGCCCGTATCGGTAGCAAGTCGAATACGTAGGTTCGTGTCGACTCAATGATCCTCACTCATGTGTCGTGTATGAGACGTGTCAACAAGTCAAAGAAGTTATGAAGCATAACTTCAACACACCGGGAAAGTTCGCTACCACATATGGTCCACACACACACACGCACACACACAAACATCGATATACATATCGATGGCGCCCAAGTCATACTTGGACATACTCGTACTAATGTAAAAATACTAGCAACATATAAAATATCATGAATCAAATGTAAGTACAAGATGGCAAGGTATCTTGCCTGTTGCGACGTCTGGTGAGCTGTCTGGTGTGCTGCGATGATCAAGATGGCATGGCTGCGACTTTGGTGTAACAACTACACAAGAAAATCTCTATTGGTGGTACAGACCGGTGCATCGGGTCCAGAACGGTCAATTTAGTTAGGGTCAATAGGAGGAAGGACAAAATTGGCGAAGGAATAGAAAGAATGGGCATACTCACAGTCGAAAGGATAAAGGAAATTTGATCAATAATATTTACTAATTATAACCCCTGGAGACTATATTTTATCAACCCAAAATATTTATAACTAGTTATATGTAAAAATCACCTTTAGGTCAAAATATAATTTACTTAATAAAATATTTTACGTAAATATTTGAAATTATAAGATAGTTTGGGGGTTGCTTTTTATTTGATCAAAAATAATTTTTCGGTTAATAATGGAAAGATACAAAAATCATTTTTGGCTACAATTACTCTCTGCTTGTAAAATAAGAATTTATAGACAGAAAAAAAAACTAGTTTTTATTTATTAGATAATTATTCCAAAAATACTATAAATTATGTTATAATCGGGAAGCTACACTTTAATAGGTCAAATTATTTATCTAATTTAGGTAAATTTTTACCATAAATGCCAATTAGAAATTTCAATATATTTAGAAATATTGGTAATAATAATAATCATTAACATCAAAAGAATAGTACAAATAATAATAATAATAATGAGAAAGATAATAATAACAATAATAATAATGAATTAATAAGAGTAATAATAATAATAATAATAATACAATAATAATAATAATGATAATAATAATAATATGTATCATAAAATAGCTATTTACTAATAATAATAATAATAATAATAATAACACAACAATAACAAGAAGAAAGAAAACGTATAAGTAATTAAATGAAAAAATATATATATATAATAATAAAAAAATGCAGCTGGTTGTTCTCCTCTTTCGAGGAGGAGAACTGTCAACACAAAATGTCCTAAGAAAAATTTCTCAAACCCAAACATAAAAAGAAAAGCAAAACAGAGAGAGAGAGAAAGAGCTTTAGAGGGAGGGAGAGAAGCTGAAGGGAAAAGAGGAAGCGGGAGGCAAATTCGCCGGCGGCGGGCGGCAGTCGGGTATGGGTTCTCGAGTGCGCGGCGGTACGGAGGCGACAGTAGGCGGCGGCGGGAGAGGGTGAACGGGAGGAAGGAGAAGAGGAAGAGGGCGGAGGAGTAGGGTTTTCCGGCGGTCGGTGAGTTCAACGGGCGGCGGGTCAGGCGAACGGCCGGAGGGAGCGGGGATGACGGGGTCTTCGCGGGGAGGTCGGCGCGCGCGCTCTGGGGCGGCGGAGTCGAAGAGGTGAAGGAAACGGCGGAGAGGGGTTTTGGGGCGGAGAAGAAGAAGTCGGCCGGCGGTGGCTTTTGCTAGGCGCGGGATGGCTATGCGGAGGACGTGGTTCGGTGCGATGGCAGCCCTCGCTGTGGCCGACGTTGAACTAGATCGGCGGTTCGACGCTGTCCCGCACTGGTTCTACGTGGAGAAATAAGCGAGGCGGTCCGCTGTGGCCGATCGGGGCTCGTCGCGGAGGAGGAGGTAAGTGGTGGCGCTGGTGGTTTCTATTTTATTTTCTTGTTTTGTTTTGGGGTTTGCGTTGTGTCGGTGATCGACGGGGAGTGGTTACGCCGGTGGTGGCAATTTTCGACGTTAGTGTGGTTATGGCTGGTGGCGGGACTGTTGTGGTGGTCGCGGTGAAGATGGGGTACGGTTGGTTGTCGCGGTGACCTTGGTTGGGGTCGGGATTGCCGTGACGACGGTGATGGTGGTGGTGGTGAGGGCGATGCCGACGGTCGTGGCGATGGTGGTGGCAGCGGGTGGTGTCGGTGGTGGATGTTTTGGAGGCGTGGGGTGTTTGGGCTGGTGGAGGTGGTGGTCGTGGGGTAATGTCGACGGTGGTCGATGTGGCGGACCGCTGGCGGGGAGGAGGACATGGTGAGGGGGAGGCTGTACCGGTTGTGGTGGCCGGAGGATGGCCAGGAGTGGTGACGGAAGTTGGAGATGGTGGCTGGGATCGGTAATGATGACGGAGATGGTGGTTGATGGTTGTGCCGTTGGCGAGGTCGTTGGTGCCGATGGGTTTGGCGAGGACTTCGGTAGTGGTGGTGACGATGGTGGTGACAGGGTGGCGTCGCATGGCGAGGCTGAGCTAGAGTTAGGCTAGGGATAGGATAGATTTGATAGGGATTGGCCATGTCGGATGTGTCCGACACGGCGAAGGAGATACGTTGTATATGTAACAATGGAACACATAGTGGATGGGACACGGACACGGTCATGGACATGATGCACTCACTTTGTGGAAATTTTGTGGGAAAATTTTGGCTTGTGGAATTAATGGAGGAGTACCTGCCTATTTATAGGATGTGGGAATTTCCATTGGGATATGATTAGGATTATTTAGAATCCAAACTAGATATTTCATAATTAATTTAAATCACTCAAATTCAAATCAAAAATCTAATTCAAATCTAATTCATTTAAATTAAATTTTTAGTTTAAAACGAATAGGAGAAATCAAATTTCAAATATTAATTATTTAAATAAATGCATAAATTCAAATCAAGATTTAAAATGGACATAAAATTTTCAAATATATTTTTCCAAAAATACCGATAATAATAATTTCGAAAAT
>JANAVB010016196.1:2651775-2706775 GCA_029216955.1 Iris pallida | reverse complement strand
ATCTAGCATCATCTCACCTGTGTACCGAGGTACCAGGTCTTGTCCTTTCCAATGCTTGACCATACCCAAGAGTTGACACCTTAAGTCGGGTTACACTCTAAAACTCCATTGTACACAAATGCTTATGGCATCTCCCATACTTGTTACAGGTTGAACTTCGTATAGGACCCGTCAATCCCTTCTAACTCTATGTCTCCTTACATGTACTTGAGGGATGACTCTTTAGCTACTAACAGGTACTCCCTAGTCCATAACACTGGTCTTTGTTTAGGTGTTGGACCCTTCACCAACCAAACTATAATCTGTATTCATAAGTAGGGCCCTTCTTTCTCTATGTCTCCTTACATGTACTTGAGGAATGACTCTTTATCTACCTACAGGTACTCCCTAGTCCCAATGACCTGCCCTATGTTCATGGGTGTCATGCACAGAACCAAAATACTGGAGAGCGGGGGACAGACACAGCCAGCTATGTATATTGAGGTGCAACCCACCTCGCAATATGGTCACGGCTGTCTAGATGCATAAGGATTTATCTACAAGCCATCAGTCTCTTATGGTCAAGAACAAGCCTAGTGTCTCAATCTTAAGCAAGCAAGTAATAGTTACAAGATATTAGATCATCAGATATACAAAGTAAGGCATCCTAGACATTACATATTCAGATGATCATGAAGCTAGTCATACAAAAAGTGAAGACTAGCAAGAGTTCAAGTCATACATGATCAACCCTAGGATTTGTCAATCATGTTACATCCCTTAGACATGCAAAAGTAAGTTTCAATACGCGCTAACACTTGCTCGGCGGCTAAACACTTCAAAAGAATAATTTACAAGAGAGCGGGAGAGCAAAAAAGAAACCCACTCGTTGCTAGGGTTACGTCTGGTATTCACCATCTGGCTGGAAGACAGTTAGATCCTCGGGTGCTACTCCAAAATTTGGCAATACAAAACAAGCTGGGTCAGAACCCAGAATAGCAAGTACCACAAGGGAGGCTTCACTTAAGAACTAAAACCAGCATATTAGCACATGAGACATAATGATAACGAAAGATATGAGTTAGAGAAGACAGGGTGATAATCGATAAGATAACTAAAGGACTATTCCGGTAACCAAGTTACAACCCGTAAATCAAACAAGGACCGGGGTTATAACCCTTCACCTGAACAGAGCTTAATCTCCAAACATTTATCGACAAGAGTAAAGCATAAACAGTAATGTACTAAAGTAATCATAGACTGGCACTGTCTAGACAAGACTAGACTGGACTCTATCCATCAATCACGGCCAAGCAATGAGTACGACATGATACTTTAACTAACTAGGGTTATCACAAACCTAGTTACTACAAGAGGCAATGAGATTTTCTAGCAGTCATAAGCCCTGCAGACTATCCAGTTATCCTTCCGCAGGTTGACAGAGTTGATTAGGTGATTTTGTGGTGCAACACATGACAGTGTGCTGGAAATGTTCCCTACTCGTCGGCAGGCTACAAGTCTACTTGAGCCGCCCAGATAGCGGGATTGCCTTTGACTAGAAAATCTTGTTATGAGCTACTTGATCAATCTAGTCATTAACTTAGTTAGATTCAGTATGAATTCCTGACCGTGGTAATCAGAAATCTGTGCCCTAATCATGATGCAATATGGGACATATAGCTTGTACAGACACAATCAAGAAAAATCACCCACGGTGTCAAGATAAGATTGACTTATTACTTCTCAAGAATACTAGTCAGGAGTGCGCCACCACGGGCCACTATCAAGCTTGTGTATGTCATGTTTACTTGCTACTTGTTAAGAGTGCGCCACGACGGGCCACTGTTAGAGTTATCATGTCAAGGGGCTTGTCAAGAGTGCGCCTCAACAGGCCACTATCAAAAGTTATCATGTCAAGCCATATTGCCATATCGTGTTCATGTTAAGTGTACTTGTATGCCAATGATTTACTAATCAAGGGTGCGCCACGATGGGCCACCGGAAGAGTTATCAAGAAGTATACATGTCATGCTAAGTTCGTGCTTAAAGCCCAGAGTACATACATAACACAGATAATAACATTATACAAGGCCATCGTGGAAGATGCCCATCATGCTCAAGGGTCACAACTTACACTAAGGACCATGGGGGACAAGCATAGGTAAAGCAACACGAATTATCATGGCAAAAGGAAGGGGGCCAGGGACAACATGCGCCCAAGGGCAGCATGCGCCCAAAGCATCATGCGCCCATAAACAAGCATACGCCCAAAGAAGCATGCGCCCGAAGGAAGGATGCGCCTAAAGAGCATGCACCCAGGGTGCATATACTATGGAAGGCATGAGCCCAAGAGTGCATGCACCCACATGAGGGTGCACTGGAAGACAAGCCTGGAGCCTAGCCTCTATGGCTAAGTGGGCGCATACCAAGAGCTATGCGCCCAACCAGAATGAAACATAATGCCTCAGACACATATCAAAGACTATGCGCCCAGGTAAGGGGAAAAGCCTTGGGCGCATATCAAGAGCTATGCGCCTAAGCAGAAGAAAGCAGGGTGCCTTAGGCACATATATAGGGCAATACGCCCAAAGGAAAGGCTGTTGTGGGCGCATAAAAAGTGCTATGTGCCCAGCACTGTTCTTCTTCTACATGCCGAGAGCATAAGTTCATGGAACCTATGAACTTTCCAAGTTCAAAAATCACTTAAAACAATTCAAAATCTGAATTTTCAAAGGTCCAAATTGGGTAGAACGAAATTCTCTACATCATGGAACAATCAAAACTTCAAAATAATGAAGTTTGATAGATCAAAACCCAAGAAAACCAAGATTTGAGTAAACTTAGATCTATAAGATTTTATCCACCAAAACCAAAAATACCTAGTACTAAAGAGTCATAAAACTATGTAAGGAAGACATTAGAACAATAAAACTTGAGATCTCTTATGAAGCAAGATAGCACTTGCCTAAGGGTTTGGGAGAAAATAAATGAAGAAGAAAAGAAGATGAAGAAATAAATGAAAGTAAAGGAGGAGAGAGAAAGGGGTTGGGTTATATAGAGGGTTCAACATGGTGAACCATCTTGACCCAAACCAAACAAAAATAAACCAAGCCAAGATAAACCAAGACCAAACCATACTAGACAAGTCAAAATACGGGTCGAGAATCCATACACGTATATTGAAAATACGTATAACGAAAAATAGGAGTGGCAACTCTATCCACCTTAAAAGAATTCTGTCCTCGAAATTTAATCAAGAGGCTAGAGATGTCGGGGCAAGCTACACTAATCACAAGCAATCTATGACTAGCAGTCAATCAAGCAATCTATGACTAGCAATCAAGCAATCATTCATACAAGCAAGGAATTAAAAGCATAAGACATAAGAAAGACATTATACCTTATGAGTCAAACAGGTGTGGATATCGCGATCGCATATCATCTTCACGCTCCCACGTTGACTCACCCAAAGAGTGATGACCCCAAGCAACATGGACTAAACTAATAGTCTTGTTCTTGAAGGTTCAACAGCTTTGTTTGCTTGCTCAACAGTAAAACATGACCTCCTTCGACGAAAGCGTGGTGCTGCCAAGCTGACCAAGCTATGTGTTGATGATGAGTAGCGGATTCTTCCTTCTTTTGGACATCAATATAATCTTTTACTTCTTATCGAGATGAAGGGATGAAGAACCTTTTGTTTTGCTCATGAGATGTAGTCCTGTGAATGTAACTAATTTTGAATAGACAGAGTACATTCGCTCCATTCTCTGCTTGTGGTATCTGTGGTGCTTTGTATTAGAGAGCCGAATACCGTATTTGTGTAAAGGGTATCCCGCTGGGGGATCCCCTTCTCTCTTCTTTTTTTTGTTTGGACCTATTGCCCTTTTGTGCATTCGAAAATGCGAGCAAATAGATTGGAATAATACTTTCGTGGACCTATTACCCTTTGACACACCAGTGATGCGGGTAATAGATTTGAAACAAAACCTAACAGAGGTAACGAGGTCGTGATAGGTTTTGTGATCTTGGCATCGTACCTTTCATCTCGGGTTGGGTAGAGGCTTCAAGTTGGAAGACTATCGGTATCAGAGGTAATATGGACGTGACATGTGATAATCAAGAGCAGTTTTTGGTAGAATGGATTTTCTTGTCAAGTTTGGCTTCTTGTCAGGTATTTCTCCCTGAAGTGGAGGAAACTTTCTAAGCTTCTTCTCCGACGACCTCCACCGAAGACGACGAGATAGCCCAGGAAGTTGTCAGAGATTTCTACTCGGTGCTAAAGGTAAAGCTTCCTGGAGTCTTGAATCGGAGCGCTGCCTTCGGCCCCGTAAAGGCTGTTGTCGAATGTTAGGTAGCGGTCCTCGAGAGCATAGCCGGCTATGAGGAGCGGGCTAATACTCTGAAGAAAGTTCTCAACGACCTGGAGGGTCGAGTGGCCAGGTTCCGGAATGCCAAACAGCAGAGCCCGACGTCACTGTTCCGTGCAGAGGACGAGGTTTTGATGATAGTTCTTGCAGAGGAGAAGGCTACCTTCCAGGTAAGAAAGGATGCCCTGGCTCAGGAGATCGGCGAGCTGGCTGACCAGTACAGCCAGTTCAATACTGCAAGTGAGGCACGTGCTGCCTCGAAGAATAGGCTGGCTGCAAAAATCACTGAGAAGCACAATCACATTGCGCAGGTCAGGAATGAGATCGCCCAGTTGAAAGCCGACTTGAGGGGGGCGACATCTGAACAGGAGGATTATTTGTCCCAGGATGCCATAACTGCCACCGCTTCTGCCCATTTATAAGAACAGCTGGAGAAGTTGGAGGGGGAGCATCAGAGTCTGATCCTTTTCGAAGATGAAGCCGTTCGTCAGGAAGAGGCACGGTGCCGAGCTACTGTGAAGTCTGAGGCCGAAATTGTGGCTCTAAGGGACAGCATCAATCGCCTGTGTATCCCGTAGATTTTTGTAACTATCTTCTTTTCTTTTTCTAGCCGTCACGGCTCTTGTACCTTATTTATGTCTCTTGATAGACGTTGAAGTACAAAATAAAGAATCTTTTCAGAAGAGAATATGGTTTTGTGAAATATCGATGCTAGAGGAAATGTGGACGTAGCAGAGATATTTATGGTGGGTATTCTGCTGGGAATTTTGATATGGACCTATTATCTATTTTATATTCAAGCTATTTGAATATAGATAATAAGTTGAATGAAGCTGCTAGTAGAGGTAATATGGATGTAATCGCCGAGGATGTTCTATATCTGACCAGAGGTAATAAGAACGTTGAAAGATATGTAACATTAGGTGGGAGTGGATAGTTCAGAGGTAGTATGGACATGACTATCTTTGATGAATGCTTTGCTCAGAGGTTATATGGACGTGACAAAATATTTGATCATTCCGCTGGAGAAATAATTGTCGAAAAACAATTCAGGGGTAATAGGGACGTGATTTGTTTTCGTCAAACCGAGTTTGGACGGAGTCAAAAACGGAAATGATTCCACTGGGAAATATTTAGAGGACCTATTATCCAGGGCGTATTCAAGACTCTTAAAATACGGATAATAGATAGTTTTTTTGTGGAATCATATAAACATCGTACTGTACATTTACATGACTAAACATATGTGAACAAAAAAGAGGTTACACATAGTATTTCTTCAGGAACTTGCCATTGATAGGCATTATGAGGAAGTCACCATCGGGCTTGGTTAACCGGTACGCACCGTTGGAATTCACCAATTCTATGACGAAATAACCTTCTCATTTAGGCTGGAATTTCCCTTTTGTTTGTGCGTCATGGCCATCGGTCTTCTCACTACTAGGACCAGATCACCGACTTGGAAGATCCTTTCCTTCACTTTTTTATTGAAGGCTCTGGAAAGGCGTGTTTGGTATAGCTCAATGCGCTGCTAAGCTAACAAGTATTTTTCATCTAGCGCTTCGAGCTCTTGGAGTCGCAGACGGTAGCTCTATTCAGTAGTCAACTTGCTGGCTAGGACTACCCGAAGAGAAAGAATCTGGATTTTTAGGGGAAGAACTGCTTCGCTCTCATAAACCAGAGAGAATGGCGTACTGCCTGTTAGAGTCCGGGCCGTTGTACGATAGGCCCATAGACATTCACCGAGCTTCTCGTTCCAATCATGCTTATTTGAAGACACGAACTTCTTGAGAAGTTTTATGATATTTTTGTTGAAGGCTTCTGGTAGCCCGTTTACCGCTGGATTGTTGGCAGTAGAGGCTACGTTCTTGATTCGATTCTTATCGCAGAACCGATAGAATGCATGGCTTACGAACTATAGACCATTGTCATGGATGATCCTGCGAGGTAGGCCGAAGCGGTAGATGACGTGATGTTTGATAAAACTGATCACGTTTGACGTCTTCACTTCGGTAAGCGGTATAGCTTCCGCCTATTTGGAGAAGTAGTCGGTTATAACTAGGATGAACCGATGTCCTTTGGAGGATGGCAGGCTGATTCGTCCTATGAAATCCATACTCCAGGCTTCAAATGGCCAAGATGCTGTCGTCGGGTGTAGAAACTCCGAAGGTTGATGAATGAATTCGACGTGGAACTGGAAAGGTCTACACTTCTTTGTATATTCAACAGCATCTGCTATCATTGTGGTCCAGTAATAACCCATTCTTTTGAGGCGATCTTGTAATTTGGGGCATGGTTGATGTGTACCACAAACTCCATCGTGAGCCTCCTGGAGTGCGTACTTGGCTTCTGTGTCTGATAAGCATCGTAATAGTAGCCCGTCGTAAGAGCATCGGTATAGCATCTTGGTAGCTGTATCGTAGTAAAATCTAATAGATCGCCTTTGGATGGATACTGCTTCCTTAGGGTCCTCAGGGAGGATTCCATAGACAACGTAGTCTATGAAGGGAAATCTCCAGTCTTTAGCATCGACATTTGTTTCCGCTGCGTAACTGTGATGAATATGCAAGGCATCTTTCACACAGAATAGTTCTCGATCAGACATTGTGATCGACTGCTGTGTATTGGTAGGAACGGTCAAGTAAGCAGTGAGATCGGCTAGAGCATCTTCTTCAATATTCTGTAGTCGAGGCACGTGCTCGATGAAGAATCCAGCGAAAGTAGACGATAGCTCGATTGTTGCTCTGTGGTAGGGGATAAGATCATCGTGGCAAACTTCATAATCCCTTTGGACCTAACTAACTATTAGCTTAGAATCGTCGTAAGCCTCTAGATAGTCAACTCCCAGTTGTTTTGCCAGTTGCAGGCCGATTAATAGGGTATTATATTCGGCCACGTTGTTGGTGTATGGTTCCATGAGAGAATATGCACGGTGTATAACTAGATGATCAGGTGACACGAGCACGACACCTACTCCATCCACGATATTCCCTTTGGGTCCTGTTCTTGATGCACCGTCAAAGAAGATTCGCCAAATAGGTATTTCTTCAGTTGCAGTGTTAGATTCCACCACTTCGTCGAGGATTTCGTCATAGAGTTTGGACGACTCCGGCACCGGATGAGCTGCTAGAAAATCAGCTAATGCTTGGCCTTTTACTGCCTTCTGAGGAACGAAGTTCATATCGTACGGAGTCAACAACATTTCCCATATAGCTAAACAGGAATTGAGAGAGCCCGGTTTAGTCATGAGTATTCTGAGAGGGTTGACTTTAGATATAATGTGGATAGTCTGCCCAGACACGTAGTGGCGTGTCTTCTGGATGGCAAATACTAGTGCAAGGCATTCTTTCTCCACCGGTGTGTATCTGTGCTCGGCATCCACCATTGTACGGGTGAGGTAGTAGATTGCCTGTTCATGGCTGCCTTCGTTCTTCTGAGCTAAGAGGGCGCCAAGGGAATAATCCATAGCACGGACATATAGTAAGAAGGGCATCCCCATTATTGGAGCTACCAATACTGGAGGGCTTGTAAGATACGTCTTGATGTTGTCGAATGCGCGTTGACATTGTTCAGTCCAGACGAAAGATACGCCTTTCTTCATAGATGTGTGAATGGTTGACACCATCCAGAGAGGTTCGAAATAAATCGTCTGATGTAGGCCAGCCTTCCTTGTAGTCCGCGTAGCTCTTTGAGGTTTCTTGGAGGATGTATGTCGAGAATAGCCTTCATTTTCTCCGGGTCTAGATATATACCCTTTGAAGTGATGACGAAACCAAGGAACTTACCGCTGGAGACTCCCAGAAAAGACTTGGTTGGATTCATCTTGAGTTGGTGTGCACGCATTAGTTCGAACGCTGTTCTCAAGTCTTGGAGGTGGTTTCCTTTGAGACGACTTTTGACTGCGATATCGTCTACGTAGTACTCCACGGTTTTGTGCAAATGATCACGAAAAATTGTGTTTATGGCTCGCTAGTATGTTGCCCCCATATTCTTCAATTCGAAGGGCATCACCGTATAGCAGTATACACCCAACGGTGTTCGAAAAGATGTGTGCTTCTCGTCATTGGAGAACATCTTGATCTGGTTGTAGCCTGAGAAACCATCCATGAAGGACATCCATTCGAAGTCGCAAGTGTTGTCGATAATTACGTCAGTGATCGGTAGAGGGAACTAATCTTTCGGGCATACAGAGTTCAAATTATGGTAGTCAATACAGACTCGAACTTTACCGTTCTTTTTTATGAATGAAACGATATTGGCAACCCAGTCTGGGTGTTGTTCCTCGCGAAAGAATCCACTGGCAATGAGCTTCTTGACTTCATTCTCGATGTCTTCCATGACGTCTTGACAGAATCGTCGTTGTTGCTGCTTCGCTGGCTTAGCTTTAGATGAAATATTCAGGCGATGCATAACAACTTTAGGGTCCAAGCCTGGCATGTCTTCATAGCTCCATGCGAAGACGTCGATGTATTCTCGTTTAAGTTGTATAAGAGATTGACGTTCATCGCCAGATAGGCTTTTGCTGATGAAGATTGATGCTTCATCTCCTAGATTGACTTGGATTACTTCGTCTTCGGTAGGTGGTTCCCGTTGTTCGAAGCGCAGCTCCCACCTGGTGTCCATCTTTTGAGTCTATTGTTCGAGTTCGATTGATTGGACATTGTCTGTAATTTGGTCGACGGAAACCATGTTGACGGACAGAGTTTCTTTGAAAATATTGCCGATGTTGGAGTCTGAGTCCCAGAGGGAGGAATCAGAAGAATGAGAACAACGATTTGCTTCATCATCTGATCTTTCGGGAGTTGTTGGAGGAGAGACATAGCCCAAACCAACACTGCTTCATTGATAGTAGTCCTCGGGTTTGTCGGAGGAGTAAAGTGTCGTATTGGCAACCGTCGTCCTTGGCCGTAATTTAGCCCTTTGTCAATTTTTATGTCATATCCCACGTTCTGGATGATGTTCTTTTCCTGCCAACTATACCGAAAAAGTTGCATTTTCCCAGAGTCATAGTCAGCTTCTGTGTTATGCTGGGAAGAAGTAGAGTCTGGAACGAACTTTATCTCCCAATTATACGACCGAAGATGATTAGCTCTTCATCTTTCTTTCTGGCTGGAACGATGAAGTAGCGGATATCTTCAGGGTAAACATTTTCTCGCAGGTGAGGTGTTGTGACCGGCATGCAGAGGTGTGGTCCTATGCCGTTCTCTAGAGCGTATATCGTATCTATGTAGTAGTTTACAGATTGATAGACATCGGAGTAATTCAAAGATAAACCTTTACTAAGGAAATACGCAAGCTCTTCTTCAGGGATAACATCATCCACTGAAGGTACATTATTATGAGTATTAATATACTCATTGAGAGGATCATCATCTGGAAGAGGAGCTATAGTCTTGGCCGAGTTCACCACGTAGGGTAATTTTTCAGGATTGGGGGGACGTGTGTCAGTAGGTTCCTCCCGGGATGTCTTGTTGAGAGTGATGGTCAGTGGCTTGACCTTGTCAGGGTTCTTCTTTTTCACCCAGATTGTGAGAGGCTTCGAAGTACTTTTGGAGTAGTACGTCCTTTGACTCCGATAATCAGGGGACCATTAGAGGATGGACTTGCTTCAGCTTTATTGTCAGCTTCATTGTCGTCATCCTTGGGGGGTTGAGATTGGTAAAGTACCGAATCTCTATAGTAAGCTTCGATGCCCTTGAAAGGATCGACATCGGCAAACTCCGTCTTCATGACACAGTTGCTGTTGACGTACTTGAAGTACTGGTGAAGTATGGAAAGAACGATCATGTTCTCGTGTATCCATGGACGTCCCAACAAGACGTTGTAGGATACATTGGCATCGATCACATAGCAGGAAACCTTCGTTCGAAGATCACCGATCTGGCATTTGAGACGGATCTTGCCCAGCGGATGGCTTCGACCAGCATTGAATGCCATGATAGTTGTGTTGGTTGCGGATAGCTTGTGCAGAGGGATTCCCAGGATTTGAAGCAAATTTCTAGGAATGATGCTGAGGGAGGATCCTGGATCGATGTGCATGCGGTCCACCTTGAACGCCCCGATATACCCTATATAGTACAAGGGTGTATCATGATAATTATTTTTGAGTAGCATATCCTCCTGTGAGAAGGTGATGTTGGGTACCACTTCCATAGTACTGTGGCAGTGGAAACAGGAGACAGGATCTTCAGCGGGGGCTTTGACTTCAGCGAGGTAAGAGTCGGCGTGTAGTATTGCCTCAATTTAGGCCTTTCGCATTTTTTTAGAGAGTCGTAATAGATCGAACAGAGACAACCTGGCAGGTGTATTGGCTAGCTGAGCCAATATGTCAAAGTTGTAGGGTCGATCCATACCTTCAGGAGCTGGCGCCTTTAGAGATTTATCAAACCGCGTCTCCTTCTTCTTGGATTTGTCCGTGGTTTGAGGCTTGGACGGGCCAGCTTCTGAGCATGTAGGGGCAGCAGGAGCTTGAGGAGGTACTGCTTCTTATTGTGCGGGATCGTACGCCGAAGATAAGTCTTCTCCGATCGCGTCTCGCCAGATAGAACCTCATAGATGGGGGAGGATACCATATGGCATGGCTTGAATTTCTTGCCCCTTCTTGATTTGGGAGGTACTACCCCCTACGTCACTTCTTGGACAAGGTCCGGGTGGACCCACATGATCTCACCATGTTCCGTTGTGAGTGGGACCAAGGTCGAGTTGCGAGCTGGTGGTAGGTTGACGACTTCCATCATCGCCTTGGGGATCGGGACTACGCCGTCTGGGACTTCTGTTAGGAGGAAAGTCGCCAAACTGAAGTGAGATAATGTTAGCAGATACGACATTGTATTCAGCTTCGAGATTGATCACTTGGCTGTCGATAAGCTATTGTATCTTCTTCTTCAGGACGATGCAGTCCTTGGTGGAGTGATGCACGTACTGATGATAGAGACAGTACTTGGGATCATTGAGTTGTCTCGCCTCTGCAGGACGTCGTGGTGGAGGCAATGTCAGCTTATTTCCCTTCGTCAATGTATGGAAGATAGTAATGACATCGTCTTCGTCGAAGGAGAAGGTCTCCTTAGGCTTGTCGGAGGTGCCCTGAGAATTGGAAGCTCCTTTGGATGTGTCGACTTTCAGGACTTCTTTCCCTTTACCCCCACGAACAGAAATAGTTTGAGGATGCTTGCCCTTGTCTTCGGATTTGGGTGTCTTCAACCCCAGTAGTTCCAAGTTAGGAACGTCGTTTTCAGCAGCATCAGCGGCCCCAATGAAAGCGGGTCATGTATTATACTTATGTATACCTAGACAAAACTTCACTGTAGGAAGGAAGTTATGTCGACAAGTATCCATAAGTTCTGAGTCTAGTATGCCAAAGGGCATCTTCAATGCTAGCCGCCTGAAGCGTTCGATAAAGGCGATGACAGACTCAGTCCTCCTTTACTTGGTCTCGATGAGGATAGACATACTAACATGTATGCCGTTCTCGTAAAAGTTGTTGAGGAACAACCACTCCAAGTATTTGAATGAATTGATACATCCGTCAGGCAGACTGTAGAACCATTCGAAGGCTACCCCCTGTAAGGTGCTAATAAATAGCTTCGACAGGAATGGATTGTCTCTGGGCAAGTGCAGAGTCTGCGTGTTGAAGTACGTCATGTGCTGACGAGGAAAAGTCTAACCGTCAAATGAGTTCAGCGTCAGCAGCTTGTAATTGGGAGGGCAAGTAGCGTTCTCCCATTCAGGGGGATACGGTTGAGAGATCCCCATCTTCTGAAGCTTATCTTTGTGTGAGATGGTGTCGAGACGAGCGACCAAGGAATCAATTGCATCATGTTGATTGAGCAGGTGTTAGGAAACGGCTGCTGAACAGTTGTCAGGCATTGTTGGCGAAGGACCACTCCCGGCATTTGCAACATTTGAAGGAGGCACAACGGAATGATACTCCTTTTGTAGTGAAGGAGGATTGTTGCTGTTAGCCGGACTAACGTGGGCCGAGATATTTTGTTGAGGAGGAGGAACAGCCCCCGCAGCTTGAACTACCATGATACTGGTAAGAATATTAGTGATCTTGGCGAATGTTGTTTCGAGACCCTTTAGTTGTTTGCTAGTCTGATCACTGGTTTCTTCAGATCTTTCTTCGTCCGCCATGTATGTAGATAGCATGCGAGGATGAACAGAGAAAACAGTACAACTGGTGCTGATACTGTCTGTCTCCGAGTGGATAAGTCCTTCATCTTCAAGCAGAGGAGGTAGATAGTCGCCATCGGATTCGGAGGGATCATCGTTCTCTGGAAGGCTACCTCTAGCGTGAGGGTCATCCACTTCAGAATCTGAGGGAATACTACCCCCAGCTTAGGATTATTCGTCGTCCATACGGAGTCTCGCCTATGACCGAGTACCCATATAGACTCCTTTGGATGTGATAGCCTGTTGGCCATCTGTTGGTAGACTTCTTATTCTTCTTCTCACGAATCTAAGAGAGAAAGTTGGGTTCGTAGTCCACCGTCTTGGATTGGGGCTTCCGTAAGGGGGGGCCCATGAAGCCATGTTGGATGAAACACATAGTGGCTTCTCGTCGTCATAGAAGTGTAGCCGTCGAAACACGAACTTTTTTTGAGGCACTCTTGTTGCTTTGGAGCAACAACAGTTGATAACAATACTGGTGCACGAAAGCGCACTATGAATTGTTATGTTCTCCCTTACTTTATGCTTATAATTTATCATGTCGCGCAAGTCAGCGGAAGGGAGTTTTGCCTTACAACCCATGTTGCATGCATTATCGAGCTTTGCATGCGGGTTCGTAAGGAGAGTAGGCGCATCCAGACTTAGTTCATGTGCAGGGGAAACCCCCATACCTAAATTCTGTGATGTCCTTGAAGACAGCCCCGTGCTATACGCTTTGGGGCCTGTCTTTTTGTTGTGGGCGCATAGGCCTTGGAGACTGGCCTTGGGCGCATGCTCCTTAACAGCATGTCTGAGCCTCCTTGATGTGGGCACATAGTATGGATCCAGAGAGCATAGGCGCATAGCCTTGGGCGCATTGCTCTGGATGCCCAGCATGTTGAAGACAGAAGTGTGCTGGTTGGGACTATGCGCCCAAACACTCCCTTGGGCGCATGGCCTTGGGCGCATGCCAGGTAGAGCAACACTATTTTCTTCCAGTTGGCCTTCTTCGTTTGTAAGCCTCGCCGAGTTTGGCGAGAGTGTCGCACACCCCGATTCTTGGCATCGTAGTATTTTTCTTTGCCAAGTCTCGGGTGTTGAACACCCTGTTGTTGGTTATACAGGGAAGAAGCTACTGGGCTAGTAAAGCCCAGAACGGTATGAGCCTTCTCCATTTGGGGAACCTCTGTGGCAGAGTCATGCGCCCATGTGACAGAGTCCTCCAGTTGCATATATGCTATGACACTAGCAGGATATGCACAGCGAGCCTTCGGAAGCCAAGTCTTGCGAGACTTATTTAGCTTCGCTGATTTTGAGGGAGTAGAGCCGTCCCTCGAGAGCATCTCTTCGAATGCCTGCTGATCGAACTTTATGATCAGCATCTTCTGAGTACTCCCCACTTTGTCGGTATCGGATTGCGTCACCACCTTCTCGTCAGAAGAAAAGGTAGTCCCCACCAGAGTCGCCATTTTTATGGACACACACAAAAAAGAAGAAGAAAATATTGTCTTTTCTTTCATTGGCGCAAAGCACCACAAATCGAGTACGCCTGAGAGATCCTGCGCTGAGGATCCCCGAGTACAAAAAAGAATTATGGGGAGTGGGATGATGGAGATCGAGCGGCAGTTGCTCCTTTACTTCGTTGACACTCTAATTACAAATGTGGGAGAAAACCTAAAAAAATTGCTAACTCTCGGCTCACTAGCAAGAAGTGCAGCAATTTGGCTCTTGAAAATGCTCTCCGTTCTGTGTTTTGAAGAGGGATGAGGCCCCCCTTTTATAGTCGTTCTTGAGCTAGAATGATGTTATACGCCCACATAAGGAAACACGCTGGTTTTTATGTGGGCATATAGTCCTGCTTTGGGCACATAGGATGTAGGCGCATACAGGCTGCGAGATCGTGGGTTGGTCGTGGTGTTGACGTAGCCGCATGCTTCGACGCACGACTGCTCCTGGAGACTGATGTGGCTGTGTGCTTCGTTGCATATTTTGATCATGGCTTTGACTGAGTCAGGCTTGGGCGCATAGCCATGTCTCAGGCTATGCGCCCTCCTTTCGGGGGAGCTAGTCTTGGGCACATGAAGCTTCACTGACTAGGCGCATGGAGCTTCACTGACTTGGGCGTATGGAGATTCACTGACTGGGTGCATGGAACTATACTGACTGGGCACATGGAGCTTCACTGACTGGACGCATGGAGCTATACTGACTGGGCGCATGGAGCAACACTGACTTGGGCACATGTGGCTTCATTTGCTAAAAAATTTTATGCTTCTACACGGTCGACCATTGAAAGCTCTGGACATGGTTAGGCAGGGGAGACAGAGCACAGTGTCGGGTGGCTGCAGCCAATTTTAGCCTAGGAAGAAAGTAAAGGCGGCTTTATGGAGTAGCGGCGGTGTTGACGTGGTCGCCAGATCTGTAGAAGGAGGAAGAAGCTTCCACGGAGGTGGCGCTGGAGATCCGGTTGGAGGAGCAGAGAGGTGGCTGCGGATGGCGCCATTGGCGGAGACGGCGACCAGCTAGATTAGTGTTAGGGTTAGGGTTAGGTTAGAATTAGGATTAAGGATTTGCTTGTTGTGTCGTGTCCTACGAGACACAAAGGAGATTGTGTCCGAAACGTGGACACGGAGATGATGATGTATTTGTAATAGAAATTAGTGGAAGGAAAAGATGGACATGGACATGGTGCATGGCACGATGGAATTGGACGTTTGGAGAATTTTGGGTTGTGGAGAAAATAGAGAAAGCCTCCCCTATATATAGGATTGGGGGTTTCCTAGATAGGAAAGGATTATGATTGATCAAATCTTTCCATGGAATTAAATCAATCAATTAGATTGATCTCAAATCATAAAATCACCATAATATTACTTTAAAATTAAATCTAATATTTCAAATACTATTTAAATCAATTTTATAAATTTCAATAATTGATAGTAAATCAAATATTTTTTATAGATATAATTATAAATACAAAAACAAGTTTAAAACAATTTTATAAATCTCCACGTTAATCAACATACGTTTTATGAAAATAAAGTAAAATTTATTTTCTAACTAGAAAAATATTTCAAACAAAAAATAAGATAAATAAAATTTTTTTAAAAAGGGAAGTTGGCTTAGAAGAGTATAGGGTATCTCTATGTAAGGGATATTGATATCCTAAGGTAGAGTGTAGGTAACTGTCACATATATGTAATATGGTATCTAGTATCTAGATACACATAAGGTATTGACATATATAACTATATATATATTATAGTATACCTATAACTAACTAGTATTGATCAAGGAAGCCTAGTATGACCTAGTTTTGACTAGTATTGACTAGTTTGACCCTAAAACTCTAACCTTTAGATATTGACCTAGTTTGACTTCCATGACCTAAAAAACCATGTTTAGCTTATTTTAACTTGTTTATCACTTCATTACACCAAATTACCTGGAAATTCATGCATAAGTCACTCAGACTCTGGTTCGAACACTGATTTGTATTCACAGCTCAGGACCACTAGCAAGTACGTTATCTGACAGTTTTCGTTATTTTGAAGATTATATGATTCCAGTTGGTATCATTATACTTGATTCCTGACATGAGGTTACACAGATTAGTATGGATTCCGTCATGAGATATTATTTCCTGGAGGATCCTGTACATGTCATGTATTTTCTGCTACATATATAAACTCCGATTCAAGAGTAGGCTGCCTCCTGCTTCATGAATCCTGTGTCATGCTGTTTCATGGTTGGATCCACTATACTAGTCGAGGGATGGGAAGATATTAGTAGATTATGTGATCATATCCCTATATAATTATGCATAGCTCACCATGAGCTTACGTAGGGTTTAGCCTGATCTTATTACCTGTTCATAGCTTTATATTATGACTAGCCTGATCTGTTACTACTACCTATGCATAGCCATCCATATGGAATAGCCTGATCTAGTTCCAAGCCGATCACATAATAAACTAATATTTCAAGGCATATCTTAGATGTTTACGCTTATTCTAGTTTATACCTGCTGATACATTCCTGCTCTGATTTACTTACAGTTCATTACATCCTATGTCATAATTATCTGTTTATATGCTTCCTTATATCCCATTAGTACTGATTCCATATTGTATATTCATTAACTCACTGTTTTATAGTCTTTATCAATTTAATTGAAACTGCTGCCAATTTATGTACTTCGCTCCAATCCTGACTGGATAACATTTTTCAGGAACAAAGATGGAGGAGATCTTAACCATTCTGGAAGGGTATGATATAGCTACAAGATTATCAACCTTTGGGCTACGTAGCTAGTTAGTTAGCATTTCATATTTTTGGTACTGGATTTGTCTTCGGTAGTTAGTTGATACACTTGAGTTGTTATTTGGATTTAGACTTGCTGTGTTGTTTGGTCTTATTAGACTTATGGATGTTAATGTGACTTATCCTAGACTTATTTATCGGATTCTAGTATTCTATCATTTCGTGCCTTATCTTTCTTATAGATCTCTTGTGATTGAGTATTGATGTTACCATTTTATTGTTCTCCTTTGGAGATGTGATATCCTCGACAGTTACGACATATATATATATATATATATATTAAAAAAAAATATTATATATATATATATATATATATGTGTGTGTGTGTGTGTGTGTGTGTGTGTGTGTGTGTGTGTGTGTGTGTTCGTGAGATGCGATAGTTAATATTGTTGTCCTAGACAACATTCTATCGCCGATGCTGCTGGCCGGACGTACCCACGTACTCGTGGCGCTATACCGGGTGCGAGTCGTGACATTAGTTGATCGGATTTGTCTTCGATACATTATTTGACTTGTATATAAATTATGGATTGTAGGCTTAACTTTAGATTATTTAGTGGTATTGGTTTGGAATTATCTTTCTTTATTCAGTTCTTCCTTTGCATTATGTGATTTGAGTACATACTGGTATTGTTGGGTGAGATATGATTATTGAGGTATATAATGCACTATGTCGATACCGTGACGTAGGCTAGACGTGCCTACGAACTCGTATCTGAAATATTCGGAAGCAAGACGTGACATAGTTTTAGCGGACTACCCTCTTATTAATAGGTATTGGTATATCTCCTTTGGTTATTTCGCATGTGTTCTACGAGTTGTGAGTCCCATATTAATCTCGGACGTGCGTATCGACTGGCCAGCAGCACGTATGTGATGTACGATAGGACTTAACAGCGAATAGAATTGCATGTTGCAAGACTTAGCAGTTATTATTGTAATATGTTGTGGATACGACATGGATAGGAGCATTGGGTGGGATGACAGACGCTATATGCTTAGGCAATGTCGTATTGTGACGTATCGATTTTTTCTAGTGTCTTATTTTTGCACTACTTGGTATTTTACTAGTAACTCACTTGAGCGCTACTCGTGTACTCATGGTCAGTCATGATTAGTCTTTCTGCCCTTGTATTGAATGTCGTCCTAAATTGTATTTATATGTAGAATGGTTAGGAGACCTTTTGGTTGTCGTTTATATTTAGTATATCTTGGCATGATATTATATATCTGGTTATGTCTCTCTGAGGAAATGTTGATCTCTCCAGGCATAGCCGATCAGGACTATCCCCAAGAGTACGGTTCAGGAATGGATACGTCACTTTCACTTGAGGAGGTTTCACCTTCTGAGTTTATGTGATTTTTCTCTTTGATGTATGGACAAGTTTATACTACTATTTCTTTTACTATTTACTATCGGAGGTCATACTTCATCTTAATTTAGATTCTTTATAGTCGTTTGGCAATGGATTTGTCTCCACCCGGCTATCATATCATTTACTATTTATTGACTCTTGAGTAGTTATTTCCTTTTACTTGTAGTGTGGATGAGATTTAGATATTACCTACAACTGTTCGTTACTATGTTACGAGTGAAAGTTCATATTACAACTTATGTGTATATTCGAGAATTTCATGTATTGGAGTAGTCTTCATATACATAAAGGTTGCATACTACGTATTCCTAGTCCTACGTATATTAGGACTGGGACGTGATATGCTCAGTTGGCAGGAACGAACAAATGTAGCAGGGGTGTTAAGGTTGTTGGGCTGGCGAGAACGAGCAAAAGTAGCATGGATTCTTTGTTTGTTCGGCTGGCGGGAATAAGCAAAAGGTAGCAGGAGTGGTAAGGTTGTTCGGCTAGTGAAAAAGAGCTAAGGTGGAGATTGTTGGACAGTATCTCGTTTTCGGTTGATCCCTCAAAAAGGGTGACAATGAAGTTGGTAATTTAGTCCCCACATCCGGTAAGAGGTGGGATCAAGAAGTGTAGATAATTGAGACTGGTTCAGGCCTTATATGGCAATTCCCTTTTAAGAATTGGGACCAGTTCAATACGCACCTCATGGGCCAACTCCGGTTTGGGTCATACCGTATTTCCAACAGCAGAAAGTACTTACATTCTGTAGGGGTCCTGTTATTAAGGCCTATAAATAGCCCATGCAACACTCATTTACAAAGGTTAGAAAAAATTGTCCAGAACACCGTGCTCGCTAATTTTCCAATCCTACGGAGAGCTTATTTATAGTCTTCAGAGAGGGGTGCTAGAAATTCTGCCAACGAATTTCTAAGGCCATCTCCAACCCTTGTCCTCAAAAACCTAATTGAGGATTTCTCCTCAAAAATTTACTCCAACCGGTCCTCAAATTGAGGATGGATCCTCAAAATTTTTGAGGATAGGAGTCTCTCTCCTCAAATTTGCGGAGAGAGAATGGCAATCCTCAAATTTGAGGATCCACTATTCATGACAAATTTGTCCTCCAAGATGTACCTAATTAGTAGTATATCCGACATTTGTTAAACACTAAATTTAATTAACTTAACATATTTTTTAAGTTATAATTATAAATAATATAATAAAAATACTATTAGAATATTCTTGTTGAGATCTTCAAATAGAATCTAATATTGAATATATTTATTAGTATTTTTTGTTAGGTTCATTTGATTAATAAAATAACATTTGAACAATTTGGCCAAAATTAATAGAATAATATCAAATTTTTTAAAATATTGAAACCAACAACATTGAAACTAAAAGTCTACACGTTACAACAACATTAAAATATTATAAATAATATATTTAATAATATAAATAATATTATAATATTATCTCGGTAAATAATATTAATAATATAACGTTAATGTTTTTGATTGTATTAAATGGTTGTGAAAAAATAAATTTATGTAGAAATAAATAATGGTTGTTTATTATTTGAGGATTTATGGGTTACAGATGTAAAATTTTGAGGATAACATCATAGAGGAATATTTTTTGTTGAGTCATCAAATTGAGAAAATTTTTGAGGATGGGTTGGAGATGGCCTAACCCCTTACGAGCGCAAGCTCCTCGTTTAACATACAGTTTGAACATGAGCTCCTCCGTACCCTTGCCAACAAGCAGCAAGACCAACACCAGACTGTCGCATTTACGTCTCGCATTTCATGCCTTTGCCTGTAAGTACTAGAGTTACCCAGACCATCAAAGGACAGAAGTGGTCTTGCAACTGACTAGTGAGACCTCCAACGTCATAGCTCCCCCGAACCTTTTGTTGGTTTTTTGATGTGTTGTTGCTTGGGAAGCAACCTATATGTGATTTAAAAAGGCACTTCCATTCTTTTAGTCCCACATGGAAAAGGAGAAAAAGTTCTCCTTTCCATGTAAGGCTTTCCCCTCCTTAGTGGGTTGTGTAGGGGATAGGCTACATCCCATCCAACCCGTGAGCGGGTGCACGATTTAATGCACGTTTTTGAAGCGTTTATTTGTTGCGCACTTAGCACTTTGTACGCTTGCGTGCCGCGGACCGGACCAAGGATATAAAGGTAATTTCTATCTTATTTTAATTTTATTTAATTTATTCTTTTGGTTTCGGTTGACTGGTCTTCCGTAGAACTTTTACCACATAATCTCGTTATAGGATTTGTGGATCGTGGAGATAATTCTGGCCACGTACAGAGAGATTTGATTTTAAATCAAATCAGTTGATCCGTTTTGAGGAGATACAGAAAATCTTTTCTCTCTCTCTCTCTCCCAGTCGGAACTCTGTTTGCGAGAAAAGAAACATCGCAACCAGAACCTTTCTCCTCTCCTCTGTCCAACTGCTTCTCTGGGCAAGGCTGTAATCGATCGAGGGATTCACTACCGGGTGCACGGTGCTGTGGATCGAAGGATTCGTTGTTTCTCGGGAATAGATCGCCTGGAACCCGCTGCACGATTGTGGGGGCAAAATTCAATTCTAAGGACAGCATTTGTAACGTGCCTCGAATCCTACTCTTAATTCCTGTTCTTAATTTTACTTCTTCTGATTGCATGCGTTAGGAATTCTGTCTAGTAATTCCAACAATCTAATAATAGAATTGTTAGGTTCTGTTTACCTTATGTTTGTTTTATTCCTACGCACGCACTATGAATCCCACAACAGAGGAATTCTCGACCAATATTCACAGCTCCTCAAAACCGGAGAAGTTTGATGGTCAAAATTTCAAGCGATGGTAGCGCAGGATGACCTGCTGGTACCTGCCTGAAATTGTCCAAGGTTCTCAAAGAACCTGAAACACTGCATGGTTTACACGAACCTGCTAGAACATTTGAATTAGAATCATACAATAAGACAGACTTTATTTGTCACAGGAAAATTTTGAGTTGTCTTTCTGACACGCTGTATGATATCTACTGCACAACTACCACTTCCAGAGAGCTTTAGGAAGCCCTCGATAAGAAATACTCCAATGAAGGAGCAGGTTCTGAGGTTTACATTGTGGACAGGTTCTTAGAATTTAAGATGGTTGATGAGAAGTCTGTTGTTGAACAGACTAACACCCTGCAAACCATTATTCACGAGATGTCTCAGAAAGATATGCCACTAGCTGATAAATTTCTTATTGCTGTATTTATAAATAAATTGCCTCTATCCTGGAAATCCTTTGGCTTAAAGCTGAAACACAATAAGGAACCCATGTCCTTAGATGAACTATTTGTCTCTCTCCGCATTAAGGAAGATAGTAGAACTAGGGTCAAGGACCCCCTGAATACTAAATTCGAGGCGAAGTTGCATATTGCTGAGTCCAAGGGAAAGCCTAAGGGCCAACCTTTTCAACAGAAAAATAACCCCCAGAACAGAAGCCCTACAAAGAAACAATTCCTGAAACCAAAACCTGTTATTGGGAAAGACAACAGGCCAAAGCGGGAATGCTATAACTGTGGCAAGCCTGGCCACTTTGCTAGGCAATGTCGCCACAGAAAGAAGGGTCAGGGATTCCAGAATCCTGATCGTCGAACTCCTGCTGCTGACGCTCCTGTTGTTCCTCTGGCTCACGTAGTCATAGCCGGGACCGAATCTATCGGTACCGATGATCAGAGGTTTGTAGCTGTATGTTCTGGTTTTGAAACCTCGTATCAGCCTACTGATTGGTGGGTTGATACAGGGGCAAATGTCTATGTATGTCCTAATATTGATTCATTTTCCTCCTACCAACAGGTTGAGGAAGGCGAATCAGTAGCTATGGGAAATTCGAGTGCTGCCAGAGTGCTTGGAAAGAGAAGAGTGAATCTCAAGTTGTCTTCGGACAAGATCCTCCCTTTGCATAATGTGCAGCACGTACCGGACGTGAACGAAAATCTAATTTTTGGATATTTATTAAATAAACATGGCTATAAACTAGTTTTTGAGTCTTATCGAGTTGTAATCTTCCTAAACAGTAATTTTACTAGAAAAGGCTATGTTTATGGGGGTCTATTGAAACTTTATATTGATATTTCTTGCAACAATTTTACTTCTAGTTTAAATAACATTGATTATAATAATGGTTCTGCTGTAAATGCAATATATTCTAATATTGATAGCTATAATGTTGGGCATGGTCGCTTGGGACATGTGAATTTTAAATCTATAAAGAGAATGTCTGTTTTGCAATTAATTCCCAAGATTGATATGAGCAGGAATGATGAATGTGAGATTTGCACTCAAGCCAAACAGCCTAGAAAGTCCTTTCATTCAGTTGAAAGGAATTCTCAGCTTTTGGAGCTTATCTACAGCGATATCTGTGAATTAAACGGTGTCCTCACTTGCAGTGCACTACCAAAATACAGTACTTTAGCGACTGATATTTAGCGATAAATTTATTTCATCGCTAATAGCGACGGACTACCAACGAAACAGCGATGGTCTTCCGTTGAATTGCAGCCAATTATTTTTTTAATTTTAAGGGAAAATCTCGGTCGAAAATCCGTTGCTTTATCGTCAGACATATAGCGACGGACAAATAACCCATCGCTATGTCGTCGCCCAGTTGTCAATATTTTGCAGGAAAATGTTAAAAAATATTGGCGCAAAATTTGGCGACCACATAGCGAGGGATTATCCGTCGACAAACTAGCAGGGGTTATAGCGATGTATATTTTCGTCGCTAAATAATGTGCCCTAACATAAAACGAACCGACGGGGCGGGGGGGGGGGGGGGGATTTTTCATTCCCCCCAAAATTGTCTCTCACCTCTCTCTCTCTCTCTCTCTTTCTCTCGCGCGCTCTCTCTCACTCACTCAGGTATGTCTCTCTCTCCCCCTCTCTCTTTCTCTCTCTCTCTTGGTGGTTGGGTGGTGCACTCCGCGGGGGAATCATGGCCGCAGGGGGGTTTAGGGGAGCGGAGGGGGGGCCGGAGGGAGGGGGTAGGTTGTTGGGAAGGTCGCGGGGGGGGGGAGGGGGGTAGGGGAGCGAAGGGAGGGGGCGGGGGGTATTGGTGGTCGAGGCAATGGAGGAGGGGGGGTTTAGGGTAGGGTGACGGGTGGGGAGGTCACGGGGACGAGGGGGTGGAGAGGGGGTGGGGGCCCGGCCGGGGGGGGGGTAGCAGAGCGGAGAGGGGCCGGGTGGTCTTGGTGGTCTGGGGGGGAGGAGGGGGTGGGGGCCCGGGATGGGGGCCTGGTGTGGGGGAGACGAGGGGAGGGGCTGTGTGTGGTCCGCACGCGCGCCTGTTCGATCCAACGGTTGAGGACGACGGTCTCTCGAACCCATATATATATATATATATATATATATATATATATATATATATGCCGGGCGCTTGTAGCTCAAGTGCCGGGCGCTTGTAGCTCAAGTGGCTAGGCGCACCGGCACTTGGGGCATCGGACGGAGTTCGAGCCCCCACGGGGGCGGCTTGGTGGTTCGCCCACGGCCCCCGGGCCAAGCGGTGGCTGGGTGTCTTTGACACGGCCGTTTGGTTTTTTTTTTTAAAAAAAAAAAAAAAATATATATATATATATATATATATATATATATACATACTAGTAACTCATAATAAGCTACAATAACCTATATATACACTATTGTTCTGCAGCCTATCAGCAGTAACTCCCTTAAAAATCTCAAAGCACATGCATGCACACACACTAATATGTATACACACACACACACTCAACACTCCCACACACCATCTATACACACACTAATACCAAGTAGTCTAAATTTCAATTGATACCACACTTTTATGTCTATAAACATCACCCATAAATGACACACCCTCATACACAACACACACTTTCCTTATCAAGCACAACACCAATGCATTAACACAATCACAAATACCAAATATCAAACACCCCTTTATTCCTACACCAACACCAACATTCAAACCATATATATGAATTTGTAATATATATATATATATATATATATATATATATATATAATTAGATCTAGAATAATATTGAGAAATTGACACAAAATAGGTTCCAAAACACATCATGGTGTATCATGACCCAACCACTCAATATCCAATTGTGGACACAATAACACAATCAGAACTCAAATTGGACAAAAAAAATTCCTTTGGGAACACGTATCTAACACTTGATGGTCAAAATTCGTAAATAACACAAATTGAGTATAGAATTTATCATTCATCATGGTAAAAACCTAGATCTACCAAATTAAAGGTTTCTAACACCTAGATCTAGCATTAGAGAGTCAATTCCACCTATGGAAGGGTTCCTATGGGTTCAATTCGGGTCATGAGGGTTCAATTCGGGTTCCTATGGGTTCAATTCGAGTCAATTCCATTATGGAAGGGTTCCTATCAGTTTAAGAATCGGTATCGGACTATTTCTATGAGTATCGGTATTGATTGCTTAGGCGTCTAGGCGGTGTCTAGACGGTAGGCGGACTCTGTAACACCCACTTTTCTAAATGAGGGTAATTTTGAACTTTTGTAATTTTAGTCTTTTAATAATGAGATTTAAATCATGTTATGATTTTTGGTAATTTTTAATTCTTTTAAAAACTATTTTAATTGGTGATTTTTGATTTTGGTGTTTTGCTAGTGAAACCCTTGATACTACTTGACCTAGAGACTAACCATGACCATGGGAACCTAACCATATGATTAGGGTGATTTATTTCTATATTTTTGCCTAAGGGTATTTTGGTTATTTTTTACTTTAAATGAAAAATGAATTTTGATTGATTATTATGGTGCTAATCTATTTGTTAGAGACTAACCTAGTTTTGACCTAACCTAGATGTTAGTCATGACCATAGAGGCTTAGTTAGAATGTTAGAGACTTAATAACTAAGTTAGAAAATATCTAGATAATTGTAAGTTAGATATTTTATTAGCTTTAGCCTAGAAATAGCTTGGGCCTTAAGTTGAGACTTAGAATTGATTGCTAGAGAGCCCATAGCCTTTCTCCATGCCCATACCCTAACCCTAACTATGTTATGGCAGTCACATGGAGACCCCAACACCCATATATAATGCGTTTTAATCCTCACTTGCCTCTTTTAGAAATTCCCCTTTAAGAAACCCTAATTTCTTCCCCCTTTCATCATTCCTCACCATTTCTCCACAAAATTGATCCCAATCTTTTGCAATTGGTTCTAAATCTTGAATAGAGATTGAAGGAGGCTAGCTTGCAAGGAGGGAAGCTTATTTGGACATTGTTTGAGGAAGGGGACTTCACAATTTGGGGCTTTTTCATAGAGATTGACTCTCAATAGGTAATCCCTTCAAATCACCTCTAAATCCTGATTTTTTTCCATAGATACATCCATCTAGGTGTCCCCTAGCTATAGGTGAAGTTTGGTAGGAAATGGAATTGGTTTGGTGTCCGTATCAGACACGTATCAGTCACTGGGTCTAAGTGTTTGTTGAAATGCCTCTGTGGGAATTTTGTTCTTGTTTTCTGTAATAAATTACATGGTTTAATAGCCCTTCGCAGGCTAATCACGAAACCCTAGAACTGAGCATGTTTTGAGTCATGTTCTTGTCCAAAATTGGACACAAACTACAGCACGAGACACGCGCACATGTGCCCTGCAACCACGCCCTGATTACTCCCTGTGTAGGCCACGTGGACACATGCCACTTGACACAGAGGTAGGGGCAGACACTGTCAGGATCCCCCTCGAGTTTTATGCACTCTTGTGTCGTATCAGACATGGGATCTGACCCGTACTGGTTTTGTACTGACTGTGCACGCGCGCACAGAGCTCCCTGATACGTGCTTTATGTCCCACATAGATGTTGGCCCATTGGTCATGGTCAAAAATGATTTTAATAATTGATCAAACTCTGTCTCGATATATGAAACAACTCAGATGTTTACTTAAGACGTTTTGGATACTTGGACACTGATCAAGATTGGATATCTACTCAGTTCAAGACCGAAGCTATGTTTGCCACTCGAGACTGTATTTCTTTATGCAATGTAATTTTTTATTTTTATTAAGTCTAGGAATACATTGTACACCGAGTCGTACTGGAAAATAGGCTATCCAAAATTATTTTCAAAATTGACCTATGTTTTGAAAAACATCTCTTATTTACAAAAGCTTCTGAAGGATTTCAAAAAGCCCGAAAAATCTTTTCTTAAAATATTCCTGACCAACCCTGACAGAACGCGACCAGAGTTCGGCCAGAGTTTGGCCAAGGTGAACATTATGTGAACGTTGGTTTTTGAACTTGGTCTCCCTTCAGTTGCGGATTATTACATAGAATTTTGTCTGAATTCTGCACGAATTCTGCCAGAGTTCTGCCTTTGGAAAAAATATAAATAGAGAGAAATTCTGATCATTTCAAATCACTCATTCACTTTCATCTCTTCTCTTCTAAAGCTTACGTTTCTTCCAAAGAGTTTTCTAAAAAGCTTTCATTTTCAAATCCCAAGCCAGTTACAATTCTTTAGTCAATTTGTCGGTACGGTACGGTCTAGAAGATTTTAAAGAAATTATAATCAGAGGCTTGATTGAAGAAAGACTCTTCAAAACTGAAGTTGGTCGAGTTCTTCATATCAAAGCTCACGTCTGTAGAAGTTGCAAGGACTTCGTATGAAAACTTGCAGGATTTTCAATAGTGGATTCAACTGGAAGATAGAGTTCTTCCGACTGGACTAGTCCTCACAAGAGGGAAACCAGTATAAATCTCTGTGTTTGCGTTTGCCTTCTGATCTCTTTTCTTTACAGTTATTACTTTGTGAATATTGATATTATTTCTGTGATCTAACTGCTAACAAGTTTTTAATTAGCAATATTTCGCTGCCTACTCTATTCACCCCCTAGAGTATTCTGTTTTATGACTTTGTTCCTATAATTGGTATCAGAGCGGGTTATACAGGTAAAGCAAGGTAAAACTGCAGTTATATTTAATTGTTATATAGATAACAGCATTACACATGGCAACTGTAAAATTCACAAGTGAAGGCCAAGCCACAAACAGACCTCCACTGTTTGACGGCACAAACTACACTTATTGGAAAACACGAATGAGGTTCTTTTTAAAATCTCTTTATTTAACATTTAGTCTATAGTTATTGATGGCTACAAAAAGTCTCCTCGTATTACTGTTGAGGGAGTTTTAGTTGAAAAATACCATGATAAATATACTGAAGATGAAAAGAAAAAGGCCAGTCTTGACGCACGTACTATTAACGCTCTATTTCGTACTTTAGATAGAACTGAATTTAACAGGGTTTCGACTTGCACAACATCAAATGAAGCGTGGAAACTTTTCGAATTAACACACGAAGGAACAACACAAGTCAAGGAGTCAAAGATCAGCAGACTTACTCAAGAGTACGAGGCATTCAAGATGAAGCCAAATGAATCCGTCACTCAGATGTTTACGAGATTCTAGAATATTGTAAATCTTTTGCCTTCATTAGGTAAGGAATACAGTAACCATGAGAAGATTCACAAACTTCTACGAGCTCTCACGAAGAACTGGATTCCAAAGGCTACAGCAATCATTGAAGGAAACGACCTCTCAATAATGTCTCTGGAAACACTCATGGGTAAGCTACTCACTCACGAGTTGGAACTTCAAGACTTTGAAGATGCTACACCAAAGAAGAAGTTAGAGAAGTCGATCACTTTTAAGGCTCAACATAGAAGAACCGTCGAAGATGATTCTGACGACAGCGATTCTGACTCTGAAGATCAAGCTCTTCTGGTAAGAAAATTCAAGAAGTTCATAAGATTCAACAGAAGAACAAAGGACAGCAACAGCAACAACAACAAGGAAGATCCTATTTGCTATGGATGTAAGAAAAAAGGACATATGAAGAAAGATTGTCCAACAACATCATCATCAACAAGAAAAAGCAGCAAATATAACAAAGGCTACCTGAAGAGATCTACATCAAGGAAGTATGCCAATACAAGCATATGGCATGAGAGCGAAGTCGGCGACTCAGAAGACAAACAATCAGATGACGCTACAAATGTATGCTCGATGGCTTATGATCAGGTAATCACTAATCCTCTATTTGATCCTTATGATTATTTTACCTTTGAGCAACTAGGAGAGGCTTTTAGTGACCTGTTAAATGACTACAGGAAACTGCGTAGTAAATATGAAACCTCTAAGAAGGTACTTAAAGAGTACAAAGGTGAGATAGGAAGACTTATCGACCAAATAGCTGATGTTAGAAATAATGATACTTCTATTGAGTCTGGTGAGCTTTCTTCTATTAAGCTGTTGTTACACGAGACTATCAAGTTATCCGAAGAAAAAGACCAAACTATTATCCAGCTAAAGGAAGACCTATCTAAGGAGAGAAAGAATCTCCAGTGTGCACAAGTCAGAATGGAAAAACTTATATCTGACTATACTAGATAATATGATACCTCCAAAAAGTTGGAAATTAGTTTAGGAAAATAGCCTGAAGTTGCTGTTTCCTATTCTAACACGTGTCAATTACCAAATCATTGGAACACACCCAAACCAAACACTGTCAGACCGAACCATACCAAATCTATGCCCAAGAAGACTAATAGGCATGCATTTTTCTATACTAGAAAACCAAAACCTACCAATCATGCATCTCACACAACTTTCAACACTTAACATGCAAAATGTCATTATTGTGGCCTCATTGGTCATATATCCTCTGCATGTAGAATCAGAAAGTTAGTAGATCTAAATGTTTATGCATGGATACCAAAAACTAACATGTCAGGACCCTACAAGAAATGGGTACCAAGAGTTTATCTACAAACTGTTTTGTAGGTGGAATGCCCTTCACATGCTAGAAGTAAATGGATCCTCGACAGCGGTTGCTCACGGCACATGACCGGTGATGCATCATGATTCGCAACACTGTCGAAGAAGAATAAAGAAGGATACGTCTCCTTCGGTAATAATTTAAGAGGATATATAATCGGTATCGGTGACATTGGTAAGGCTCCCTATCCTGTGATTAAAGATGTCTGTCTAGTTACCGAGTTAAAACATAATCTGCTCAGGATAAGCCATTTAGCTGATCACGGTTATGGTATTAACTTCGTCAAAGACAAATGTACTATAGTTGATAGCTCAACTGGTAGTACTGTCTTTGAAGGTATCAGGGAAGACAACATATATGTTTTCTATCTGTTAGAAGATGCTAACAAAGTCGGTAGATGCTTGATGGCCAAGAGCATTGAGAGTCGACTATGGCATATGAGACTCAGTCATACAAATATGGACACAATTTTAAAACTATCCACAAAGAAGTTGGTACGCGGCTTACCGGACATATCTTTCAAGAAGAATACGGTATGTAGCAAATGTGAAAAGAACAAAGCTATCCGATCCCTCTTTAAATCCAAGAACGCTGTAAGTACCACTAGACCTCTACAATTATTGTATATGGACTTATTTGGACTTAAAGCATAAACAGTAATGTACTAAAGTAATCATAGACTGGCACTGTCTAGACAAGACTAGACTGGACTCTATCCATCAATCACGGCCAAGCAATAAGTATGACTTGATACTTTAACTAACTAGGGTTATCACAAACCTAGTTACTACAAGAGACAATGAGATTTTCTAGCAGTCACAAGCCCTGCAGACTATCCAGTTATCCTTCCGCAGGTTGAGAGAGTTGATTAGGTGACTTTGTGGTGCAACACATGACAGTGTGCCGGAAATGTTCCCTACTCGTCGACAGGCTACAAGTCTACTTGAGCCGCCCAGATAGCGGGATTGCCTGTGACTAGGAAATCTCGTTATGAGCTACTTGATCAATCTAGTCATTAACTTAGTCAGATTCAGTATGAATTCCTGACCGTAGTAATCAGAAATCTGTGCCCTAATCATGATGCAAGATGGGACATATAGCTTGTACAGACACAATCAAGAGAAATCACCCACGGTGTCAAGACAAGATTGACTTGTTACTTCTCAAGAATACTAGTCAGGCGTGCGCCACCACGGGCCACTATCAAGCTTGTGCATGTCATGTTTACTTGCTACTTGTTAAGAGTGCGCCACGATGTGCCACTGTTAGAGTTATCATGTCAAGGGGCTTGTCAAGAGTGCGCCTCAACAGGCCGCTATCAAGAGTTATCATGTCAAGCCATATTGCCATGTCGTGTTCATGTTAAGTGTACTTGTATGCCAATGATTTACTAATCAAGGGTGCGCCACGATGGGCCACCGGAAGAGTTATCAAGAAGTATACATGTCATGCTAAGTTCGTGCTTAAAGCCCAGAGTACATACATAACATAGATAATAACATTATACAAGGCCATCGTGGAAGATGCCCGTCATGCTCAAGGGTCACAACTTACACTAAGGACCATGGGGGACAAGCAAGGGTAAAGCAACACGAATTATCATGGCAAAAGGAAGGGGGCCAGGGACAACATGCGCCCAAGGGCAGCATGCGCCTAAAGCATTATGCGCCCATAAACAAGCATACGCCCAAAGAAGCATGTGCACGAAAGGAGGATGCGCCTAAAGAGCATGCGCCCAGGGTGCATATACTATGGAAGGCATGAGCCCAAGAGTTTATGCGCCCACATGAGGGTGTACTGGAAGACAAGCCTGGAGCCTAGCCTCTATGGCTAAGTGGGCGCATACCAAGAGCTATGCGCCCAAGCAGAATGAAATATAATGCCTCAGACACATATCAAAGACTATGCGCCCAGGTAGGGGGAAAAGCCTTGGGCGCATATCAAGAGCTATCCGCCTAAGCAGAAGAAAGCAGGGTGCTATAGGCGAATATATAGGGCTATACGCCCAAAGGAAAGGCTGTTGTGGGCGCATAAAAAGTGCTATGTGTCCAGCACTATTCTTCTTCTCCATGCCGAGAGCATAGGTTCATGGAACCTATGAACTTTCCAAGTTCACAAATCACTTAAAACAATTCAAAATCTGGATTTTCAAAGGTCCAAATTGGGTAGAACGAAATTCTCTACATCATGAAACAATCAAAACTTGAAAATAATAAAGTTTGATAGATCAAAATCCAAAAAAACCAAGATTTGAGTAAACATAGATCTATAAGATTTTATCCACCAAAACCAAAAATACCAAGTACTAAAGAGTCATAAAACTATGTAAGGAAGACATTAGAACAATAAAACATGAGATCTCTTATGAAGCAAGATAACACTTGCCTAAGGGTTTGGGAGAAAATAAATGAAGAAGAAAAGAAGATGAAGAAACAAATGAAAGTAAAGGAGGAGAGAGAAAGGGGTTGGGTTATATAGAGGGTTCAACATGGTGAACCATCTTGACCCAAACCAAACAAAAATAAACCAAGCCAAGATAAACCAAGACCAAACCATGCTAGACAAGTCAAAATACGGGTCGAGAATCCATACACGTATATTGAAAATACATATAACAAAAAATAGGAGTGACAACTCTATCCACCTTAAAAGAATTTCGTCCTCGAAATTTAATCAAGAGGCTAGAGATATCGGGACAAGCTATACTAATCACAAGCAATCTATGACTAGCAGTCAATCAAGCAATCTATGACTATCAATCAAGCAATCATTCATATAAACAAGGAATTAAAAGCATAAGGCATAAGGAAGATATTATACCTTATGTGTCAAATAGGTGTGGATATCACGATCGGATATCATCCTCACGCTCCCACGTTGACTCACCCAAAGAGTGATGACCCCAAGCAACGTGAACTAAACTAATAGTCTTGTTCTTGAAGGTTCAGCAGCCTTGTTTGCTTGCTCAACAGTAAAACATGACCTCCTTCGAAGAAAGCGTGGTGCTGCCAAGCTGACCAAGCTATGTGTTGCTGATGAGTAGCAGATTCTCCCTTCTTTTGGACATCAATATAATCTTTTACTTCTTATCCAGATGAAGGGATGAAGAACCTTTTGTTTTGCTCATGAGATGTAGTCCTGTGAATGTAACTGATTTTGAATAGACAGAGTACATTCGCTCCATTCTCTGCTTGTGGTATCTGTGGTGCTTTGTATTAGAGAGTCGAATATCGTATTTGTGTAAAGGGTATCCCGCTGGGGGATCCCCCTCTCTCTCTTCTTTTTTTTGTTTGGACCTATTGCCCTTTTGTGCATTCGAAAATGCGAGCAAATAGACTGGAATAATACTTTCGTGGACCTATTACCCTTTGACACACCAGCGATGCTGGTAATAGATTTGAAACAAAACCTAACAGAGGTAATGAGGTCGGGATAGGTTTTGTGATCTTGGTGTCGTACCTTTCATCTCGGGTTGGGTACAGGCTTCAAGTTGGAAGACTATCGGTATCAGAGGTAATATGGACATGACATGTGATAATCAAGAGCAGTTTTTGGTGGAATGGATTTTCTTGTCAAGTTTGGCTTCTTGTCAGGTATTTCTCCCTGAAGTGGAGGAAATTTTCCAAGCTTCTTCTCCGACAACCTCTACCGCAGACGACGAGATAGCCCAGGAAGTTGTCAGAGCTTTCTACTCGGTGTTGAAGGTGAAGCTTCCTGGAGTCTTGAATCGGAGCGCTGCCTTCGGCCCCGTAAAGGCTGTTGTCGAATGTCAGGTAGCGGTCCTCGAGAGCATAGCCGGCTATGAGGAGCGGGCCAACACTCTGAAGAAAGTTATGAATAACCTGGAGGGTCGAGTGGCCAGGTTCCGGGATGCCAAACAGCAGATCCCGACGTCACTGTTCTGCACAGAGGAGGAGGCTTTAATGACAGTTCTTGCGGAGGAGAAGGCTACCTTCCAGGTAAGGAAGGATGTCCTGGCTCGGGAGATCGGTGAGCTGGCTGACCAGTACAGCCAGTTCAACGCTGCTAATGAGGCACGTACTGCCTCAAAGAATAGGCTGGCTGCGCAAATCACTGAGAAGCACAATCACATTACGCAGGTCAGGAACGAGATCGCCCAGTTGGAAGCCGACTTGAGGGGGGCAACATCTGAACAGGTGGATTATTTGTCCCAGGCTGCCATAACTGCTACCGCTTCTGCCCATTTATAAGAACAGCTGGAGAAGTTGGAGGGGGAGTATCAGAGTCTGATCCTTTTCAAAGATGAAGCCGCTCTTCAGGAAGAGGCACGGTGCCGAGCTACTGTGAAGTCTGAGGCCGAAATTATAGCTCTAAGGGACAGCATCAATCGCCTGTATATTCTGTAGATTTTTGTAACTCTCTTCTTTTCTTTTTCTAGCCGTCACGGCTCTTGTACCTTATTTATGTCTCTTGATAGACGTTGAAGTACAAAATAAAGAATCTTTTCAGAAGTGAATGTGGTTTTGTGAAATATCGATGCTAGAGAAAATGTGGACGTAGCAGAGATATTTTTGGTAGGTATTCCGCTGGGGAATTTTGATGTGGACCTATTAGACATTTTATATTCAAGCTATTCGAATATAGATAATAAGTTGAATGAAGCTGCTAGTAGAGATAATATGGACGTAATCGCAGAGGATGTTCTATATCTGACCAGGGGTAATATGGACGTGGAAAGATATGTAACATTAGGTAGGAGTTGATAGTTCAGAGGTAGTATGGACATGACTATCTTTGATGAATGCTTTGCTCAGAGGTTATATGGACGTGGCAAAATATTTGATCATTCCGCTGGAGAAATAATTGTCGAAAAATAATTCAGGGGTAATAGGGACGTGATTTATTTTCGTCAAATCGAGTTTGGACGGAGTCAAAAATGGAAATGATTCCACTGGGAAATATTTAGAGGACCTATTATCCAGGGCGTATTCAAGACTCTTAAAATACGGATAATAGATAGTTTTTTTTGGAATCATATAAACATCGTACTGTACATTTACATGACTGAACATATGTGAACAAAAAAGAGGTTACACATAGTATTTCTTCAGGAACTTGCCGTTGATAGGCATTATGAGCAAGTCACCATCGGGCTTGGTTAACCGGTACGTACCGTTGGAATACACCGATTCTATGACGAAATGACCTTCCCATTTAGGCTAGAATTTCTCTTTTGTTTTGTGCGTCATGGCCATCGGTCTTCTCACTGCTGGGACCAGATCACCGACTTGGAAGATCCTTTCCTTCACTTTTTTACTGAAGGCTCTGGAAAGGCGTGCTTGGTATAGCTCAATGCGCTGCTGAGCTAACAAGTATTTTTCATCTAGCGCTTCGAGCTCTTGGAGTCGCAGACGGTAGCTCTATTCAGTAGTCAACTTGCTGGCTAGGGCTACCCGAAGAGAAGGAATCTGGATTTCTAGGGGAAGAACTGTTTCGCTCTCATAAACCAGAGAGAATGGCGTACTGCCTGTTGGAATCCGGACCGTTGTGCGATAGGCCCATAGACATTCATCGAGCTTCTCGTTCCAATCACGCTTATTTGAAGACACGAACTTCTTGAGAAGTTTTATGATATTTTTGTTGAAGGCTTCTGGTAGCCCGTTTACCGCTGGATTGTTGGCAGTAGAGGCTACGTTCTTGATTCGATTCTTATCGCAGAACCGATAGAATGCATTGCCTTTGAACTATGGACCATTGTCATGGATGATCCTGCGAGGTAGGCTGAAGCGGTAGATGACGTGATGTTTGATGAAACTGATCACGTTTGACGTCTTCACTTCGGTGAGCGGTATAGCTTCCGCCCATTTGGAGAAGTAATCGGTTATAACTAGGATGAACCGATGTCCTTCGGAGGATGGCGGGCTGATTCATCCTATGAAATCTATACCCCAGGCTTCAAATGGCCAAGACGCTGTCGTTGGGTGTAGAAACTCCGAAGGTTGATGAATGAATTCGACGTGGAACTGGAAAGGTCTACACTTCTTTGTATATTCAACAGCATTTGCTATCATTGTGGTCCAGTAATAACCCATTTATTTTAGGCGATCTTGTAATTTGGGGCCTGGTTAATGTGTACCACAAACTCCATCGTGAGCCTCCTGGAGTGCATGCTTGGCTTCTGTGTCTGATAAGCATCGTAACAGTAGCCCGTCGTAAGCGCATCGGTACAGCATCTTGGTAGCTGTATCATAGTAAAATCTAAGGGATCGCCTTTGGATGGATACTGCTTCCTTAAGGTCCTCAGGGAGGATTCCATAGACAACGTAGTCTATGAAGGGAAATCTCCAGCCTTTAGCATCGACATTTGTTTCCGCTGCGTAACTGTGATGAATATGCAAGGCATCTTTCACACAGAATAGTTCTCGACCAGACACTGTGATCGACTGCTGTGTATTGGTAGGAACGGTCAAGTAAGCAGTGAGATCGGCTAGAGCATCTACTTCTATATTCTGTAGTCGAGGCACGTGCTCGATGAAGAATCCAGCGAAAGTAGACGCTAGCTCGATTGTTGCTCTGTGGTAGGAGATAAGATCTTCGTGGCAAACTTCATAATCCCTTTGGACATAACTAACTATTAGCTTAGAATCGCCGTAAGCCTATAGATAGTCAACTCCTAGTTGCTTTGCCAGTTGCAGGCCGATTAATAGGGCATTACATTCGGCCACGTTGTTGGTGTATGGTTCCATAAGAGAATATGCACGGTGTATAACCAGATGATCAGGTGACACAAGCACGACACCTACTCCAGCCACGATATTCCCTTTGGGTCCTGTTCTTGATGCACCGTCAAAGAAGATTCGCCAAATGGGGATTTCTTCAGTTGTAGTGTTAGATTCCACCACTTCGTCGAGGATTTCGTCATAGAGTTTGGACGACTCCGGCACCGGATGAGCTGCTAGGAAATCAGCTAATTCTTGGCCTTTTACTGCCTTCTGAGGAACGAAGTTCATATCGTACGGAGTCAACAACATTTTCCATATAGCTAAACGGGAATTGAGAGAGCCTGGTTTAGTCATGAGTATTCTGAGAGGGTTGACTTTAGATATAATATGGATAGTCTACCCAGACACGTAGTGGCGTGTCTTCTGGATGGCAAATACTAGTACAAGGCATTCCTTCTCCACCGGTATGTATCTGTGCTCGGCATCCACCATTGTGCGGGTGAGGTAGTAGATTGCCTGTTTATGGCTGCCTTCGTTCTTCTGAGCTAAGAGGGCACCAAGGGAATAATCCATAGCACAGACATATAGTAAGAAGGGCTTCCCCATTATTGGAGCTATCAATACTGGAGGGCTTGTAAGATATGCCTTGATGTTGTCGAATGCGCGTTGACATTATTCAGTCCAGACGAAAGATACGCCTTTCTTCATGAGATGTGTGAATGGTTGACACCATCCATAGAGGTTCAAAATAAATCGTCTGATGTAGGCCAGCCTTCCTTGTAGTCCGCGTAGCTCTTTGAGGTTTCTTGGAGGATGTATGTCGAGAATAGCCTTCACTTTCTCCGGGTCTAGATATATACCCTTTGAAGTGATGACGAAACCAAGGAACTTTGTAAGCCCCTGATTTTCAAATTCATTTTTTTGTTTGTGATAATTAAATTTTAATGTCCTTTATAGCCTTAAATAATTATTGGGAATTTTTAGGAATTTTTCTAGAATTTTTAAATGATTTTAAATGAGTTTTAAAATACAAAAATATCATTTTGTAATTTATTTAAAAGTTTTAAAAGCATTTTGTAATTTTCTGAATTGTTTTAAAAGTGCTTTACAATTATTATAATTGTCTTAATAAAGTTTTGTAATTATTTGATTTGTTGCAATGGCAGTATGCAATTATCGAAATGTCTCAGAGTGTGGAATACAAATTAAATTTTGTATTTAACCATTGCTAGGACCATAGTGCAAATTCCTAAACTCTAGGGACCAAAACCTAAAACCCCACGACCTTCTATCACCTGCCCCCGACGACCAGCCACGTCGCCGACGGGCAGCCCCCGCCTTTTCCGGCTGCCCCGACCGACTTCGAGCCCTATTTAAACTCCCCCTCTCCCCCTCAGCCTAGCTACCACTTCCCCCGACCACCACCGACGCCCTAGCTCCGCCCATCTCCTAAAAACCCTAACCGGAACCCTAACTCCGGCTAACCCCCAGCCCAGCCCCACCGTCGACTATCACCGCCCCCAACCACCCTCATCCGATGCGCCTTGACGAGTCCACCGCAGCGCCACCACTCCGCCACCGCCACGACGCCTCCTCCGCCGTCCCCGACCTTCGATTCACCCTGGGTTGACCGGACACGTAAGTATCAGCTTCGATTCGTGTCGTGCGAGTCTCGTCTTCACATATGAGACTCGCCAGGACACGGGGATGTTCGTCCAGTAGCTGGACACGAGAACTAGGGTTCGTGCGTGTCGTGCGAAGCACGGACACGAGAAAATCCTGTGTCCTTAACTGTCAGGACATAGGACAGATTTTATATTTTTTTTTATTATTATTAACCTAACCTAAATAAAATAAAACAAACCCAACCCTTTCCCTAACACAACTGATGGGCTGACCCCCTGGCCAGCCCATCCTAAGCTAAACCCCTCCCCCCCCTCCCCCCCCCGCGCACTGTGATGGCTCGGGTTCGAGCCCGGCCCCTGCAGTTTCTTTTCTTTTTTCCTTTTTCCTTTTATATATATATTTATTTATATATATATATGTATATACATATTTTTGTATATATATATGTATTAATATATATACTATATTTTAGGTATATATAGTTGCTGTTTTATATATATATATATATATATATATATATACTTTATTATTTTATGTATGTATATATATATATATATATGTCTTATGTATACATATATATTTATGTATATATATTTCTTTGTGTATATATTATCATATATACTATTATATGTATATGTATACATTAATTTTGTATATATATATATATATATATATATATATATATATATATATTATAGTTAAGTATTTTCTTATATGTATGTATATATACATATATTTGTATATATATATATATAATAATAATATAGTTGAGCATTTTCCTATATATATATAAATATCCCTATATTTATATATATATATATATTATTTTCTATATGTATTTTACTTAGCTTAGTGTAAATTATTTATATAAAATAATGTTCATACTTTCATAGTTACTATGTAAAACTTTACCTTATTAAAATAATAATATTTATTTTGACTATTACCAAATTGTATTTTTATCGTATTTAATGCAACTATTTGGTGTCCAAGCCTAGCATGGGTATTTGGGCTCAAATGTGTTTTCACACATTCAAGACCTGTACAAGTCATATTGGACTTGATTCATGGCCTTGGGTCCTGTATTTGAACTTTGGTTCAAATTATATACATGGACAAAATACGCAGATAATTAATTATTGTGTGCAATGCTGTTTTTGATTTTCTAAAAATACTTAAAGTATTGCTAAAATTATGGAAAAATAGTTTTTAGATACTATGTTAAGTTAGCTAATTTAGTATAATTTTTGTAGTATTTAATTTACTGTTTTGCCACTAGTTTGGCATATGAAACCAAAAACTCATTTTCTGTATACTTAGGAAAATGAATTTTTATAAAATATTTGTACTGGTTAATAAATTCCAGAAAAATTATAATAAATTTCTATGATTAACAAGGATCACTTTAGTACTTTACTTTAAGAAAAACTAGGCTTTTTGCCTATCTCTAAAATTGTTAGAACACAATGATCTTTTGATTTATTTATTAATTAATTACGACTTGTAGCTTTTTGTGTTATTTGGAGTTTTAGTCGTGTTGAACCCCCTCCCTCACTAGTATAAAAGACCCTAGAAATTTAGTTAACATAGTGTGTCACCCCACATTGATCTCCTATGCCAAGTCATCATTTTGGCTAGGTGCCCAGTCACAAGTCGTGTTTCACAAATTAGTGTCCTAGTGTCTTAGCCTAGTGTAAAACTAAGTTGTTGTATTTACTTCTACAGTGACGAGCTACCAGACATCCATAGCATTGTTATCGCAGCTTGTTTTGTTTTGCTTTGCTAGAGGCAAGTACTTTCTACGAACTTTACATACTGCTATAAACCATAAAACTGTGAATCACCAACCATGTTAAATGCTGATCCTTGGGGTAGCAAGTTAGAACTTTACATGTTGTATTACGTTCAGTTTCTACCATGTTTATACAGTATCTCATGATCTCTCACATGCTTAAATAACGGGTTAAGGGGAAACTGCTAGTAGTGTACGTGATCATGACCCCCTTCTCCGTATGTATTTACCGAGCACCGTTACATTCTATATGTATCTGTGTCGTATGTCTGGTCCCGCGTTTGTGTATGGATATACACCGATGCCGTTATGTGTACGTATGTGCACATCAAAAAATTGATATGTACCGCTGTACATCCTGATTACCTATTGACTGATCACTCACCTACTACAGTTTTAAACTTTAAAATGTATATCTATCGCCATGCTAAAACATACCTAAAACTGAACCAGCATGATATGTCATTTCTTTTTCATCACATGATCAGTATTATATGTTTGTTAGATTTAGTACTTGCTTTCGTCCTGACAGGATAACGTTGTAGGTGTCCTTACTGAGGAGGAGTTACTCTGTGACACATACTATGGAGATACTGCCGAGGACCCGGCTCTGCTTTACGAGGATGTTCCTACAGGAAACCTCGCCTAGTTGTCTTTTGTTTACTTAGACTTTTGAGAGTAGACATGTATTAGACTATATCATTTTGTAACTGGACATGTATCCAGTTTTACATTTCAGTTTACTTGTACTTGGATATTTTACTATATACGACGACTTTTGTGTTTGGAGCATTTATGATTCTTCTTCACTTATAGAACTGTTAGCACATTTAGTCTTATCCTGTTGTCTTTAGAACAGCTTACTACGTTTTATCTCAACGTAGGCTGGGCATGACTCGGCCTGGCCCAACAATTTGGGTAGCGGGTCGTGACATATTTTTAGTGGTGGCCCATGCAGGTCCTGACTAAACTGTTTGGTTACGTTATTGTACCAAGCATGCCTGCAATTAGGAACTTAAGGTAATTAGACAACATTAGGAAAGACGCTTAGAACACCTAGAGGAATGTTAGGATTGCAACATAGGAAATACATCACATGTTTGCTATTATAATTAGATTTTCTTGCATATGATTGCTTGCTTTAAATAAGTCCTTATAAGTCTTTTTATGTGTAATTTAGATGGTGCTTACTCGTTCGTCCCAGTATGTTACCCCCGAGAATGGGGCCCTCCATATCCAGTCAGCTGACCGGTTGACTGATACACCTCCACCTACCACATTCCCCACTCCACAGATCCACAGACCCAGATACCACCTTCCACATCCCAGTCCCAGCAGGCCCCGATACTTCCACCACCCCCTATCACTATACCCACCCAGGCTTCCGTCACTCTCGACGGGACCCAGCTGCTCACACTGATCCAGGGGTTCCTAACGACCCATAAGGAGCAGACTACCCTACTCCGCCAGAGCATGGAGCGTTCTGAGGGACGTCCCGTGGTCCCACCACATGTAGAGCCACGGCAGAGAGCGGGGACGGTCAAGGACTTCATGGGTCTGAATCCCAAGGAGTTCTCAGGGACTGAGGGCATAGTAGTAGCTGATGACTGGCTAGATTCTGTAGAGAGGAAGCTTCTGGGAGTTAGGATGCCGGATGACCTTCAGGTCGAGGCAGCAGGATTTCTGCTGATAGACTTAGCCGGAGTCTGGTTCAGGAATGAGCCGTTGTTTGCGAGAGGTAGAGCCACCTGGGACCAGTTCAAGACCCAGTTCAAGAAGAAATTCTTCTCGACCACTGCTAGAGTAGCCATGGGGCTACGATTCCAGAACATCCAACAGGGGAACCGTTTTGTTGATGACTATGCGAGAGAGTTTAGTCGTTTGAGCCGTTTTGCTCCTAGTCTGGTTGCTGATCCAGAGGAGATGACCCGTAGGTTTTACCATGGTCTAGTTCCAGACATTGGCATCCTTATAGTGGCGAACGGTACGACTGACTACTACCAGAGCCTAGAGTTGGCCCGGAGTATTGAGGAGCGTCTTCTGTCATGCAAGAGGCCGGCTTCTGTACATCATGAGGGACCGTCCAAGCGTCAGGCTTTCCAGCAGAGAGCGCCGACGCCACAGCAGACTTACCGTCCCCCTACACCACATCATCAGACCCCGCCAGTTAGAGCCCCGGGACCCCGACAGCAGCCGAAGGGAGGTTTTTGTGCATTCTGCAAGAGGGTAGGCCACGACGCTTCCATTTGCAGAAAGAAGTTGGGGCAGTATTTGGCTTGTGGGTCTGCCACCCATCAGCTTCGAGAGTGCCCAGTAGCGAAGACTAGAGGACCGCTCCCGACTCAGCAGCAGAGGTTCGGGCAGCATCTGCAGCAGCAGAAGGGACCTCAGGGGAGGGTTTATAGTCTAGCCATTGAGCCGAAGCAAATGCAGGTTTCGGAGCCGGATTACTTAGCTGATGTCATCACAGGTCATGTTTATTTGCATACTTTTCTAGCTGTATGTTTGTTTGATTCTGGTGCATCTCATAGCTTTCTATCATTAGAGTTTATGCATAAACATCATCTAGTAGCTACACCTACTGCAGAGATTAGTAGAGTGATGACGGGAGGAGGACCAGTGCCTATTAGATCTATCTATAGATGTTCTATTTTTATAGCCGGGAGAGAGTTCAGAGGGCGATTCTTTGTGATGCCGCTCCCCGGTTATGATATCATATTGGGAATGGACTGGCTCAGCTATGCCCATGCATCTATAGATTGCCATGAGGGTAGTATTGTGTTCAGTCCCCCAGGCACAGCACCATTCAGTGTCAGGAGGACAGGGCCGGAGATCAGCCTAGAGCCGAACTGTTGTGCTACAGTCGGGGACGCAGCACCGCCACACCCTATCATTAGGGAGTTTATGGATGTATTCCCAGAGGATCTTCCAGGACTTCCGCCTGACAGAGATGTGGAGTTCACTATAGATCTAGTGCCGGGTTCATCACCAGTATCCCGGGCTTGCTTTAGAGTGAATCCCAAGGAGGCCATAGAGATGAAAGAGCAGATTGATGACCTGTTGAAAAAGGGTTTCATTCGATCCAGTGCTTCTCCATGGGGAGCACCAGTGCTCTTTGCGCCTAAGAAGGATGGTACAGTCCGGTTGTGTATTGATTACCGGGCCTTGAATGCCATCACTATCAAGAACAAATATCCTCTGCCCAGGATAGATTATTTGTTCGACCAATTGAGCGGGGCGAAGGTGTTTTCCAGGATAGACTTGAGATCCGGGTACCACCAGGTGAAGGTTAGGCCAGCAGACATCCAGAAGACGGCGTTCAACACGAAGTACGGACAGTACGAGTTTCTGGTGATGCCATTTGGTCTCACAAATGCGCCAGCTGTCTTTATGAACTTGATGAATAAGACATTTCACCAGTATCTGGATAAGTTCGTCGTAGTATTTATTGACGACATCCTGATATACTCGAAGACGCCAGAAGAGCATGCAGAGCACTTGCGGATAGTTTTGGGGATTCTGAGGCAGGAGAGATTGTTTGCCAAATTGCCGAAGTGCGAGTTCTTTTTAGACCGAGTGGAGTTTCTCGGCCATGTAGTCACTGGAGATGGAATCTCGGTGGATCCCAGGAAGATTGCTGCAGTTGAGACGTGGAAGGCTCCGACGTCAGTTTCAGAGATCAGGAGTTTTTTGGGTTTAGCAGGCTATTACAGAAAGTTCGTCCAGGACTTTGCTAGGATAGCTGAACCCATGACGAGGCTGACGCAGAAGGACGCAGAGTACATCTGGTCAGAGGACTGCCAGGCGGCATTTGAGGAGCTGAAGAGGAGACTGACGACCGCTCCAGTTCTGACTTTACCTTCAGGTTCTGGAGGTTTCACCATTTTCAGTGATGCTTCTGGGAAGGGGCTAGGATGTGTCCTACAGCAGCATGGGAAAGTAATTGCTTATGCCTCTAGGCAGTTGCGGACTCATGAGAGGAATTATCCTACCCATGACCTCGAGTTAGCTGCGGTGATCTTTGCACTCAAGTTATGGAAACATTACTTATACGGAGAGCGTGTGGAAATCTTTACTGACCACAAAAGCTTGAAGTATGTGTTCACGCAGAAAGAGCTGAACATGAGGCAAAGACGATGGTTGGAGTTGATGAAGGACTTCGACATCGATTTACAGTATCATCCCGGGAAGACAAATGTGGTGGCGGATGCGCTGAGCAGGCATCCGATGGCATGGTACCTGATGATTAATCGGCATTTGTGGGAGGATCTGGAGAAGCTCGGTATCGAGCTAGTTCGGCCAGGATCAGTGATACAGATGATGGCGCTTGACATTCAGTCAGGTTTGATGGAGCAGATCCGGGAGGCACAGTCTACAAATGAGAGTCTTTGCAGACTTCGACCCCAGGCATTAGCTGGATTGCTGGATGACTTCACTATAGCGGAGGATGGATCCCTGAGGCATGGCAGCCGATTGTGCGTGCCGAAGGGAGAGCTAGTAGAGGCAGTTTTGCAGGAGGCACACCGATCGAGATATTCAATTCACCCTGGTGCTAACAAGATGTACCGTGACTTGCGGGAACATCTTTGGTGGCACGGGATGAAGAGGGATGTATCGCGTTTTATCTCGAGATGCCTAGTTTGCCAGCAGGTCAAGGCGGAGCGCCAGAGGCCAGCTGGTTTGTTGCAGCCGTTACCCATTCCCGAGTGGAAGTGGGAACATATTACGATGGACTTCGTTTCAGGGCTTCCTCGTTCCCAAGGAGGGAAGGATGCCATCTGGGTCATCGTAGACAGGCTGACGAAGTGTGCACACTTCATACCCTTCAAGGTGGGGCTTTCTATCGAGAAGTTGGCGGAGCTATACATGCAGCAGATAGTTTGCCTACACGGAGTGCCGGTGAGCATCGTGTCAGACAGAGACAGTAGATTCACATCCCACTACTGGAGGAGCTTGCAGGAGGAGTTGGGCAGTAGGCTCAAGTTCAGTACGGCGTACCACCCACAGACAGATGGGCAGTCCGAGAGGACGATACAGACACTGGAGGATATGCTGAGGACTTACGTGCTGGACTTCGGAGGATCATGGGAGAGCCATCTACACTTGGTAGAGTTTTTATACAACAACAGCTACCAGGCCAGTATTGGTATGTCTCCTTTCGAGGCGCTTTATGGACGACGGTGTCGGACACCGCTTTTTTGGGATGATGTCAGAGACAGAGTTATGCTTGGGCCAGAGATGATCACGGATGCAACAGAGAAAGTCGGGATAATCAGAGACAGGCTCAGAGTAGCTCAGGACAGGCAGAAACACTGGGCTGATGCTAGTCGCAGGCCGATGGAGTTCGCAGACGGCGATATGGTGCTAGTGAAGATATCACCTACCAGAGGGACGATCCGGTTCGGACGAGGAGGGAAGCTGAGCCCCAGATACATCGGGTCGTTCGAGGTACTTGGCAGGATCAGAGAGGTAGCTTACAGGGTTGCACTTCCACCCAATCTAGCAGGAGTTCACGACGTCTTTCACGTATCTCAGCTGAGGAGGTATGTTCCAGACCTGAGTCATGTGCTAGATCATTCAGAGTTGGAGGTCGGACCGAGCCTTACAGTTTCTGAGCAGCCAGTGGAGATATTAGACAGGAGGGAGAAGAGGCTGAGGAACAAGGTTATACCCCTAGTGCGAGTAGCTTGGAGCCGTCACTCCCAGGTGAATCTACTTGGGAGAGGGAGTCGGACATGAGGGAGAGATACCCCTACTTGTTCGACCCAACCGCTGCGAGGGAACCACCCGTTCCCGCTTGATACCTTAGAGGTTAGTTTCGATCGTAGCCTTAGCCATTTGATTGCAATACTTGCTATGTTAGAATATTGTCGGGTCTTCAATCCTTGTGAATTTCGAGGTTGAAATTTTTCAAGGAGGGAAGACTTGTAAGCCCCTGATTTTAAAATTCATTTTTTTGTTTGTGATAATTAAATTTTAATGTCCTTTATAGCCTTAAATAATTATTGAGAATTTTTAGGAATTTTTCTAGAATTTTTAAATGATTTTAAATGAGTTTTAAAATACAAAAATATCATTTTATAATTTATTTAAAAGTTTTAAAAGCATTTTATAATTTTTTGAATTGTTTTAAAAGTGCTTTGCAATTATTATAATTGTCTTAATAAAGTTTTGTAATTATTTGATTTGTTGCAATGGCAGTATGCAATTATCGAAATATCTCAGAGTGTGGAATGCAAATTAAATTTTGCATTTAACCATTGCTAGGACCATAGTACAAATTCCTAAACTCTAGGGACCAAAACCTAAAACCCCACGACCTTCTATCACCTGCCCCCGACGACCAGCCACGTCGCCGACGGGCAGCCCCCGCCTTTTCTGGCTGCCCCGACCGACTTCGAGCCCTATTTAAACTTCTCCTCTCCCCCTCAGCCTAGCTACCACTTCCCCCGACCACCACCGACGCCCTAGCTCCGCCCATCTCCTAAAAACCCTAACCGAAACCCTAACTCCGGCTAACCCCCAGTCCAGCCCCACCGTCAACTATCACCGCCCCCAACCACCCTCATCCGACGCGCCTTGACGAGTCCACCGTAGCGCCACCAATCCGCCACCGCCACGACGCCTCCTCCGCCGTCCCCGACCTTCGATTCACCCTGGGTTGACCGGACACGTAAGTATCAGCTTCGATTCGTGTCGTGCGAGTCTCGTCTTCACATATGAGACTCGCCAGGACACGGGGATGTTCGTCCAGTAGCTGGACACGAGAACTAGGGTTCGTGCGTGTCGTGCGAAGCACGGACATGAGAAAACCCTGTGTCCTTAACTGTCAGGACACAGGACAGATTTTATATTTTTTTTTATTATTATTAACCTAACCTAAATGAAATAAAACAAACCCAACCCTTTCCCTAACACAACTGATGGGCTGACCCCCTGGCCAGCCCATCCTAAGCTAAACCCCCCCCCCCCCCCCCCCCCCCCCCCCGCGCGTTGTGATGGCTCGGGTTCGAGCCCGGCCCCTGCAGTTTCTTTTCCTTCTTCTTTTTCTTTTCCTTTTTCCTTTTTCCTTTTATATATATATCTATTTATATATATATGTATATACATATTTTTGTATATATATATGTATTAATATATATACTATATTTTAGGTATATATAGTTGCTGTTTTTTATATATATATATATATATATATACTTTATTATTTTATGTATGTATATATATATATATATATGTCTTATGTATACATATATATTTATGTATATATATTTCTTTGTGTATATATTATCATATATATACTATTATATGTATATGTATAGATTAATTTTGTATATATATATATATATATATATATATATATATATATATATATATATATATATATATATATATATAAAATATATATATATATATATATATATTATAGTTAAGTATTTTCTTATATGTATGTATATATACATATAAAAAAAATATATATATATATATATATAATAATACAGTTGAGCATTTTCCTATATATATATAATATCCCTATATTTATATATATATATATATATATATATATTATTTTCTATATGTATTTTACTTAGCTTAGTGTAAATTATTTATATAAAATAATGTTCATACTTTCATAGTTACTATGTAAAACTTTACCTTATTAAAATAATAATATTTATTTTGACTATTACCAAATTGTATTTTTATCGTATTTAAATTACGGCAACCATTTGGTGTCCAAGCCTAGCATGGGTATTTGGGCTTAAATGTGTTTTCACACATTCAAGACCTGTACAAGTCATATTGGACTTGATTCATGGCCTTGGGTCCTGTATTTGAACTTTGGTTCAAATTATATACATGGACAAAATACGCAGATAATTAATTATTGTGTGCAATGCTGTTTTTGATTTTCTAAAAATACTTAAAGTATTGCTAAAATTATGAAAAAATAGTTTTTAGATACTATGTTAAGTTAGCTAATTTAGTATAATTTTTGTAGTATTTAATTTACTGTTTTGCCACTAGTTTGGCATCTAAAACCAAAAACTCATTTTCTGTATACTTAGAAAAACGGATTTTTATAAAATATTTGTACTGGTTAATAAATTCCAGAAAAATTATAATAAATTTCTATGATTAACAAGGATCACTTTAGTACTTTATTTTAAGAAAAACTAGGCTTTTTGCCTATCTCTAAAATTGTTAGAACACAATGATCTTTTGATTTATTTATTGATTAATTATGACTTGTAGCTTTTTGTGTTATTTGGAGTTTTAGTCGTGTTGAACCCCCTCCCTCACTAGTATAAAAGATCCTAGAAAGTTAGTTAACATAGTGTGTCACCCCACATTGGTCTCCTATGCCAAGTCATCATTTTGGCTAGGTGCCCAGTCACAAGTCGTGTTTCACAAATTAGTGTCCTAGTGTCTTAGCCTAGTGTAAAACTAAGTTGTTGTATTTACTTCTACAGTGACGAGCTACCAGACATCCATAGCATTGTTATCGCAGCTTGTTTTGTTTTGCTTTGCTAGAGGCAAGTACTTTCTACGAACTTTACATACTGCTATAAACCATAAAACTGTGAATCACCAACCATGTTAAATGCTGATCCTTGGGGTAGCAAGTTAGAACTTCACATGTTGTATTACTTTCAGTTTCTAACATGTTTATACAGTATCTCATGATCTCTCACATGCTTAAATAACGGGTTAAGGAGAAACTGCTAGTAGTGTACGTGATCATGACCCCCTTCTCCGTATGTATTTGCCGAGCACCGTTACATTCTATATGTATCTGTGTCGTATGTCTGGTCCCGCATTTGTGTATAGATATACACCGATGCCGTTATGTGTACGTATGTGCACATCAGAAAATTGATATGTACCACTGTACATCCTGATTACCTATTGACTGATCACTCACCTACTACAGTTTTAAACTTTAAAATGTATATCTATCGCCATGCTAAAACATACCTAAAACTGAACCAGCATGATATGTCATTTCCTTTTCATCACATGATCAGTATTATATGTTTGTTAGATTTAGTACTTGCTCCTGTCCTGACAGGATAATGTTGTAGGTGTCCTTACTGAGGAGGAGTTACTCTGTGACACATACTATGGAGATACTGCCGAGGACCCGGCTCTACTTTACGAGGATGTTTCTACAGGGAACCTCGCCTAGTTATCTTTTGTTTACTTAGACTTTTGAGAGTAGACATGTATTAGACTATATCATTTTGTAACTGGACATGTATCCAGTTTTATATTTCAGTTTACTTGTACTTAGATATTTTACTATATACGACGACTTTTGTGTTTGGAGCATTTATGATTCTTCTTCACTTATAGAACTGTTAGCACATTTAGTCTTATCATGTTGTCTTTAGAACAGCTTACTACGTTTTATCTCAACGTAGGCTGGGCATGACTCGGCCTAGCCCAACAATTTGGGTAGCGGGTCGTGACAAACTTACCGCTGGAGACTCCCAGAAGAGACTTGGTTGGATTCATCTTGAGTTGGTGTGCACGTATTAGTTCGAACGCCGTTCTCAGGTCTTGGAGGTGGTTGCCCTTGAGACGACTTTTGACTGCGATATTGTCTACGTAGCACTCTACGGTTTTGCGGAAATGATCACAAAAAATTGTGGCTCGCTGGTATGTTGCCCCTATATTCTTCAATTCGAAGGGCATCACCGTATAGCAGTATACCCCCAATGGTGTTCGAAAGATATGTGCTTCTCGTCATCAGTAAACATCTTGATCTGGTTGTAGCATGAGAACCCATCCATGAAGGACATCCGCTCGAAGCCGCAAGTATTGTCGATCATTACGTCAGTGATCGGTAGAGGGAACTCACCTTTCGGGCATACGAAGTTCAAATCATGGTAGTCAATACATACTCGAACTTTACCGTTCTTTTTCATAAATAGAACGATGTTGGCAACCCAGTCTGGGTGTTGTTCCTCGTGAATGAATCCACTGGCAATGAGCTTCTTGACTTCATTTTCGATGGCTTCCATGACGTCTTGACAGAATTGTCGTTGTTGATGCTTCGCTGGCTTAGCTTTAGATGAAATGTTCAGGCGATGCATAACAACTTTAGGGTCCTAGCCTGGCATGTCTTCATACTCCATACGAAGACGTCGATGTATTCTCGTTTAAGTTGTATAAGAGATTGACGTTCATCGCCAGATAGGCTTTTGCTGATGAAGATTGGTTTGAAGGATGCTTCATCTCCTAGATTGACTTGGATGACTTTGTCTTCGGTAGGTGGTTCCTGTTGTTCGAAGTGCAGCTCCCACCTGGTGTCCATCTTTTGAGTCTATTGTTCGAGTTCGATTGATTGGACATTGTCTGTAATTTGGTCGACGGAAACCATGTTGACGGACAGAGTTTCTTTGAACATATCGCCGATATTGGAGTCTGAGTCCTAGAGGGAGGAATCAGAAGAATGAGAACAACGATTTGCTTCATCATCTGATCTTTCGGGAGTTGTTGGAGGAGAGACATAGCCCAAACCAACACTGCTGCGTTGATAGTAGTCCTCGGGTTTACCGGGAGAGCAAAGTATCGTATTGGCAACCGTCATCCTTGGCCGTAATTTAGCCCTTTGTCGCTTTTGATGTCATATTCCATGTTCTGGATGATGTTCTTGGCCTGCCAACTATACCGAAAAAGTTACATTTTCCCAGAGTCATAGTCATCTTCTGTGTTATGCTGGAAAGAAGTAGAGTCTGGAACAAACTTTCTCTCCTAATTATATGACCGAAGATGATTAGCTCTTTATCTTTCTTTCTGGCTGGAACGATGAAGTAGAAGATATCTTCAGGGTAAACTTTTTCTCGCAGGTGAGGTGTTGTGACCGGCATACAGAGGTGTGGTCCTATGCCGTTCTCTAGAGCGTATATCGTATCTATGTAGTAGTTTACAGATTGATAGACATCGGAGTAATTCAAAGATAAACCTTTACTAAGGAAATACGCAAGTTCTTCTTCAGGGATAACATCATCCACTGACGGTACATTATTATGAGTATCGATATACTCATTGAGAGGATCATCATCTGGAAGAGGAGCCATAGTCTTGGTCGAGTTCACCACGTAGGGTAATTCTTTAGGATTGAGGGGACGTGTGTCAGTAGGTTCCTCCCGGGATGTCTTGTTGAGAGTGATGGTCAGTGGCTTGACCTTGTCTGGGTTCTTCTTTTTTACCCAGATTGTGAGAAGCTTCGGAGTACTTTTTGGAGTAGTACGTCCTTTGACTCGGATAATCAGGGGACCATTAGAGGATGGACTTGCTTCAGCTTTATTGTCAGCTTCATTGTCGTCATCCTTGGAGGGTTGAGATTGGTAAAGTACCGAATCTCCATAGTAAGCTTCGATGCCCTTGAAAGGATCGACATCGGCAAACTCCGTCTTCATGATACCGTCGCTGTTGACGTACTTGAAGTACTGGGGAAGTATGGAAAGAACGATCATGTTCTCGTGTATCCATGGACGTCCCAACAAGACATTATAGGATACATTGGCATCGATCACAAAGCAAGAAACCTCCGTTCGAAGATTACCGATCTGGCATTTGAGATAGATCTTGCCCAGTGGATGGCTTCGACCAGCATTGAATGCCATGATTGCTGTGTTGGTTGCGGATAGCTTGTACAGAGGGATTCCTAGGATTTGAAGCAAATTTCTAGGAATGATGCTGAGGGAGGATCCTGGATCGATGTGCATGCGGTCCACCTTGATCGCCCCGATATACCCTGTATAGTACAAGAGTCTATCATGATGATTATTTTTGAGTAGCATATCCTCCTGTGAGAAGGTGATGTTGGGCACCACTTCCATAGTTCTGTGGCAGTGGGGACAGGAGACATGATCTTCAGCGGGGTCTTTCACTTCAGCGAGGTAAGAGTCGGCGTGTAGTAATGCCTCAATTTAGGCCTTCTGTATTTTTTTGGAGAGTCGCAATAGATCGAACAGAGACAACCTGGCAGGTGTATTGGCTAGCTGAGCCAATATGTCAAAGTTGTAGGGCCGATCCATACCTTCAAGAGTTGGCGCCTTTAGAGATTTATCAAACCCCGTCTACTTCTGCTTGGATTTGTCTGTGGTTTGAGGCTTGGACGGGTCGGCTTCTGAGCATGTGGAGGCAGCAGGAGCTTGAGAAGGTACTGCTTCTTCTTGTACGGGATCGTACGTCCGAAGATAAGTCTTTCCCGATCGCGTCTCGCCAGATAGAACCTCATAGATGGGGGAGGATACCATATGGCATGGCTTGAAATTCTTGCGCCTTCTTGATTTGGAAGGTGCTACCCCCTGCGTCACTTCTTGGACAAGGTCCGGGTGGACCCACATGATCTCACCACGTTTCGTTGTGAGTGGGACCAAGGTCGAGTTGCGAGCTGGTGGTAGGTTGACGACTTCCATCATCGCCTTGGGGATCGGGACCACGCCGTCTGGGACTTCTGTTAGGAGAAAAGTCGCCAAACTGAAGTGAGATCATGTTAGCAGATACGAAATTGTCTTCAGCTTCGAGGTTGATCACTTGGCTGTCGATAAGCTGTTGTATCTTCTTCTTCAGGACGATGCAGTCCTTGGTGGAGTGATGCACGTACTAATGATAGAGACAGTACTTGGGATCATTGAGTTATCTCGCCTCTGTTGGACGTCGTGGTGGAGGCAATGTCAGCTTATTTCCCTTCGTCAATGTGTGGAAGATGGTAATAACATTGTCTTCATCGAAGGAGAAGGTCTCATTAGGCTTGTCGGAGGTGCCCTTAGAATTGGAAGCTCCTTTGGATGTGTCGACTTTCAGGACTTCTTTCCCTTTACCCCTACGAACAGAAATAGTTTGAGGATGCTTGCCCTTGTCTTCGGATTTGGGTGTCTTCAACCCCAGTAGTTCCAAGTTAGGAACGTCATTTTCAGCAGCATCAGCGGCCCCAATGAAAGCGGGCCATGTATTATACTTATGTATACCTAGACAAAACTTCACTGTAGAAAGGAAGTTATGTCGACAAGTATCCATAAGTTCTGAGTCTGGTATGCCAAAGGGCATCTTCAATGCTAGCCACCTGAAGCGTTCGAAGAAGGCGATGACAGACTCAGTCCTCCTTTGCTTGGTCTCGATGAGGGTGGACATACTAACATGCATGCCGCTCTCGTAAAACTTGTTGAGGAACAACCTCTCCAAGTATTTGAATGAATTGATACATCCATCAGGCGGACTGTAGAACCATTCGAAGGCTACCCCCTGCAAGGTGCTAATAAATAGCTTCGACAGGAATGGATCGTCTCTGGACAAGTGCAGAGTCTGCGTGTTGAAGTACGTCATGTGCTGACGAGGAAAAGTCTAACCGTCAAATGAGTTCAGCGTCAGCGGCTTGTAGTTAGGAGGGCAAGTAGCCTTCTCCCATTCAGGGGGATACGGTTGTGATATCCCCATCTTCTGAAGCTCGTCTTTGTATGAGATGGTGTCGAGGCGAGCGACCAAGGAATCAATTGTATCATGTTGATTGAGTAGGTGTTAGAAAACGGCTGCTGAACGGTTGTCAGGCGTTGTTGGCGAAGGACCACTCCCAGCATTTGCAAGATTTGAAGGAGGCACAACGGAATGATACTCCTTTTTTAGTGAAGGAGGATTGTTGCTGTGAGCCAGACTAACGTGGGCCGAGACATTTTGTTGAGGAGAAGGAACAGCCCCCGCAGCTTGAACTACCATGATACTGGTAAGCATATCAGTGATCTTGGCGAATGCTGTTTCAAGACCCTCTAGCCGTTTGCTAGTCTGATCACTGGTTTCTTCTGATATTTCTTCGTCCTCCATGTATGTAGATAGCATGCGAGGATGAACAGAGGAAACAGTACAACTAGTGCTGATACTGTCTGTCTCCAAGTGGATAAGTCCTTCATCTTCAAGCAGAGGAGGTAGATAGTCGCCATCGGATTTGGAGGGATCATCGTTCTCTGGAAGGCTACCTCCAGCGTGAGGGTCATCCGCTTCCGAATCTGAGGGAATACTACCCCCAGCTTGGGATTCTTCGTCGTCCATACGGAGTCTCGCCTTTGACCGAGTACCCATATAGACTTCTTCGGATGTGACAGCCTGTTGGCCATCTGTTGGTAGACTTCTCATTCTTCTTCTCACGAATCTAAGAGAGAAAGTTGGGTTCGTAGTCCACCGTCTTGGATTGGGGCTTCCGTAAGGGGTGCCCCGTGAAGCCATGTTGGATGAAACACATAGTGGCTTCTCGTCGTCATAGAAGTGTAGCCGTCGAAACACGAACTTTCTCTGAGGCACTCTTGTTGCTTTGGAGCAACAACAATTGATAATAATACTGGTGCACGGAAGCGCACTATGAATTGTTAAGTTCTCCCTCACTTTATGCTTATAATTTATCATGTCGCGCAAGTCAGCGGAAGGGAGTTTTGCCTTACAACCCATGTTGCATGCATTGTCGAGCTTTGCATGCGGGTTCATAAGGAGAGTAGGCGCATCCAGACTTAGTTCATGTGCAAGGGAAACCCCCACACCTAAATTTTGTGATATCCTTGAAGACAGCCCCGTGTTATACGCTTTGGGGCCTGTCTTTTTGTTGTGGGCGCATAGGCCTTGGAGACTGGCCTTGGACGCATGCTCCTTGACAGCATGTCTGAGCCTCCTTGATGTGGGCACATAGTATGGATCCAGAGAGCATAGCCGCATAGCCTTGGGTGCATGGCTCTGGATGCCCAGCATGTTGAAGACAGAAGTGTTCTAGTTGGGACTATGCGCCCAAACACTCCCTTGGGCGCATGGCCTTGGGCGTATGGCCTTGGGCGCATGCCCGGTGGAGCAGCACTATTTTCTTCCAGTTTGGCCTCCTTCGTTTGTAAGCCTCGTCGGGTTTGGCTAGAGTGTCGCACACCCCGATTCTTGGTATTGTAGTATTTTCCTTTGCCAAGTCTCGGGTGTTGAATACCCTGTTGTTGGTTGTGTAGGAAAGAAGCCACTGGGCTAGTAAAGCCCAGAACGGTGTGAGCCTTCTCCATTTGGGGAACTTCTATGACAGAGTCATGCGCCCATGTGACAGAGTCCACCAGCTGCATATCTGCTACGACACTAGCAGGATATGCACAGTGAGCCTTCGGAAGCCAAGTCTTGCGAGATTTGTTTGGCTTCGCTGATTTTGAGGGAGTAGAGCCGTCCCTCGAGAGCATCTCTTCGAATGCCTGCTGATCGAACTTTACGATCAGCATCTTCTGAGTACTCCCCACTTTGTCGGTATCGGATTGCGTCATCACGTTCTCGTCAGAGGAAAAGGTCGTCCCCAGTAGAGTCGCCATTTTTATGGACACACACAAAAAAGAGGAAGAAAACGTTGTCTTTTTTTTCATTGGCGCAAGACACCACAAATCGAGTACGCCTGAGTGATCCTACGCTGAGGATCCCCGAGTACAAAAAAGAATTCTGGGGAGTAGGACGATGGAGATCGAGCGGCAGTTGCTCCTTTACTCCATTGACACTCCAATTACAAAATTGGGAGAAAACCTAAAAAAATTGCTAACTCTCGGCTCACTAGCAAGAAGTGCAGCAATTTGGCCCTTGAAAATGCTCTCCATTCTGTGTTTTGAAGAGGGATGAGGCCCCCCTTTTATAGTCGTTCTTGAGCTAGAATGATGTTATGCACCCACATATGGAAACACGCTAGTTTTTATGTGGGCATATAGTCCTGCTTTGGGCACATAGGATATAGACACATACAGGCTGCGAGATCGTGGGTTGGTCGTGGTGTTGACGTCGCCGCATGCTTCGATGCACGACTGCTCCTGGAGACTGATGTGGCTATGTGCTTCGGTGCACGTTTTGATCAAGGATTTGACTGAG